>BMAW01088592.1:2676-24077 GCA_019974015.1 Nephila pilipes | reverse complement strand
TGACTGTAGTAGATTAACATAACTTTCAAGGAAACAAAATAGCCCGTAGAAGTAGTTTCCTAAATAGGAATGCACGAGAACCATTAAACAAGAAATACAGCTCTAAAATGGCATTTCTCAAATAATAAGGAAATATCAAAAGCAAATAATACAAGTTTCATTATAAATAATACTGTAACATTATTGAATAAAAAACGCATTGCATCAAACCTCGTTAACAATATACTTTTTATTTTAAAATATTTTATACATTATCTGAATCGAACTGGTGTAACTCTTTTGAAACAATATAAAAAATTAAGGGCAATTAGTAACAGCAAAACAAATCAAACACTTAACTATACACGTTTTTATACACATTGATATAAATTAAATCTTAAAATTATCTGGCTACGGTTTCATAAATCTTCACAGATCAGTTTCTTTCTCATTAGTTTTCCATTTTAAAATTTTTATTTTTGTTTGTAGTTTGGCCCAACGAAAGGTTCTCAAATATGCATAATTTATTTACATTAATTGGTTCTAAAATCTGTCTAAAAGCATATATAAAGACATAAATGATTCATTTTATGAGTTTCTTTTCATTTCTCTTAAGCCTGATTCAAAAAATGATCTCTGATCTTTCTGTAATATAAAGCAAAACATCATATTAACGTGTATCACCCATCTAGGCTATTAACAATAACAGTTTTAATTAAAATGTTTTGCTCTGAATTAAAGTGGTATTATGTATGGCAGAAGTTATAAGTAATTTGAGGGTTAATAATTGATCTTCTGCGAGTAATACATATTTTTCGAATATTATCTCCTTCATTATTTTGCTGTCTGCTTATGTATTTGTATACACTGGTGTTCAAAAAATTAAGGAGGAGATGGATTTTTCAATATAAAGTAGTGCAAAGGCTTCAAATCAATACAGATAATATCATAAGATCCCTTTTAGACGTAAGAATAACATGAGTACAAGCAAACTTACCAAAAAAGCAAATTCAAAAGATAAAATGAGCGTTATTTAAAAAAGTAGTATAGTACAATGCGATTGGAAAGCCGAAAACATGTGACAAATGTCCAGACAGAAATATCCAGGCTTTAATAGGGTATATGATCTCCTCTGACTTTCTTTTGAAGGAGCAGATTTCACTTTGCTTAGCAATGCAGAGTACAGGTTGTCATGGGTATGAGAGGCATAACCCATTCGTCTTTACTCCACCAGAGCTTCGAATCAACGGTTACGTTACGTGCCAATCGTCTCCTAGAAAGTCTATACATGCTCGATGGAATTTGGACTGAGGACTGGCAATTGTATGGAACACAATGCCGAAGTTCGAATGACGAAAAGACGTGACAAAGATGTACGGAAACATCTAGCCTTTGCATTAGTGGACACGATTTCCTTTTCTTCAGTTATGCATTGTATGGCCATTCTGAGTATGGTGATTGCCACGAATCGTTGAGATATTGCACTGTCTTGTACCGCCAATCGGAGCTTCAGAATCATTACTGGATGTACATTATGCTGCCTAGTGTCTCCCTAGAACGTTCCAGACATGCACGATGGAATTAGATCTGAGATCTGTCGGCTAATTCCATGCGTTCACATTCTCACTGTCCAACACATTTTACAGCTTCTTTGAGAAGATCTGGTGCATTGTCATCTATAAAATGGAATCCAGAACCCATTTTGTTCTAAAAAAGATCAATAGAGACCCGTTATAACAAACAGATCCAGTGACTGAGCCTCCTTGTAGATCTGGAAGCCCGTACGGCAACAAAGCATGATGCTCTCAAACAAGAATATCTCCAATTTCCAAACTGAATTCTTTTGATAACGTTATGTGGAGTTGTGGCTTCCCCATTCTCTCTGCGGATGTGTTTGCACCCTTAATAGCTACCAGACTAAAAGGTGCTCTCGTCCGTAAAGACTATTGGCCTAATTGATTATCTGGGTTCAATTTGCTGTTCCTGTGCACCACAGAAAACATCTTCCGATAGAGTAGGCATTAACGGTATATATACCGTACTGATCGTCGTGCAAACAGAGACCCGGTACTGTGCAGCCTCCTGGAAACAGAAAACGTGATATTGGTGATCCAACGCCGGCGCGTGTTTAGCATTTATCCTCTGTCTGCCTCCGGAATTTATTCAGCTTTGTTGAGTATTATACTGGTTCTCCTGGCATGGTTGTTTCGTTACACCACGAAACCGCTCCATGTTATTGCTGTACTGAACTTCATCATCAAAAGTTTGAACGATACTGTTAGCAACCAACTCAAACCGCTTATCACACTTCCTTTTCAAACTTTGTCTATTTTTCCAATGATCTTGTTCGTAAAATTAACCGATGCTGCCCACAGATTGATTTGTCTGGATATTTTATTAATTGAGGCAACAACTCGATCATTTCTTAATGATATGGTGCCATGCACCTAGTTTCCAAAGAAATGGAGAGCATCTAATCTTTGCACCCTTCTCCGACTTCCGGATTACGTCTAACTGTATATTGCACGTAAGTTAATGTAATTCCTTACTCGATTTCACTGTTCTCAACTTTTTGTTCCGCTGATATACTAATTTTATATCATCTAATTTTGCACACCGGTGTATAAGAATAGATTTTATTTGCCAATCAATATTTCAGTTGTTTCGCATAAATTCTAAGAAGGTCCCAGAATGATTTAATCACTTGCCCATATTTAATTACTATTATTCTGCAGTCTTTTTTGCCTTCTTTTCCTTATGTCATGTAGTCTTGCTCAAAAGGAGATTTTAACAAAGTCATTGATGAACGAAATTGTATCAATGAAATACAATTGGTTGCATGCCTTTTCTTCCACCAGATTTAGAAGACCGCTTTCTGGAAACGTTTTAGTTGATTCTTTTTTTTTTTTTATTGGGATGAAGTGGAGGCTTGGTGATATGAGTAATTTTTTCATGATTTGTCGCCCGAGGTTGTTCTTTACACATGGTAACCTTTCATTATTTTTCTGATATTCGCAAAATTCTATTAAAATAAGGGCATTTTTTGGTGTGATGATCCTAAAATAGCATTTTACTGTATCGTTTCACATGTTTTTCCAATATTTATAAGAAAAATGAAACCAACTGAAAAAGAAAAGGAGAATTAAGAGCTAAATTTAACTGCCTTGCACTAAACAAGTTCATAGTAATTTCTTTTGAAATCTTTTAGTATATTAAATTATTAAAAAACGTTTATTTAATTAAGTAAAACCAAAGATTTTTATCTGCTTGAGAATACTGTTGAAATCATTATCCAGTTTTAAATAAAATTTCATTTATAATAAACAGAATTTTACTACTTCTTATTTTTTATCCCCGAAAATACTGCATTTTTTTAAAATATATCCTACGGTAACATTTATTTCTAAATTCCATATCTTAAAGGAAGAGCCAAACCATTGAAAAGTTATAAAACAATTTTACATTTAGTTTAGTGACGTAAACATAAAACATATTCTTTTGTACAATTCTACATCATATTTTTGAATGCCACATCCTTCGTCACTTCAGTTATTTTTTTTTTATAGAAAAGCTATTCGTTATTTAGATGGATCAGTTTGACGGAATATCTGCAGTACAAGAATAATTTTATGAGACAAATAGTATAATTACTCGTTAAGGTTTTGATAAAAAACTATGTGTTCAACACTGGCCTTTTGAAAGCTTTCTCCAGCTAAAATTAAAAGACGAATAACTACTTATATTTCTTCAAAAGATCGTTTTCGTTTCTATTGACAGATAGACAACAATACTCTGTAAAGAACTGCCCATTACAAAACTGATTATTTTACCTCCTGATGAAATCAAGTAACTTTACTTAGAAGGTTTGTAAGTTCGCATTATGCTTTGTTAAATGTATTTCAGATAATTATGTGGAAAACTTTGGAAACCCGACTTTTGCTAAATGATCGTTCTAGCAGTTCAATACTAAAACGCTCAGGAGACAGTCAGCAAAAAAATTAAACAATTTTTTTTTTATTCTTATTGAATGATCCGAAAATCACAGTATTCGAATGGAGAAAATATTTTTACGCATTTCTCACAAAATTAACTAAAATCATAATAATAACAATAACTTTACAAAAGTGTATCCGGAGAACAAACTATACGCAAGATTAAGCATAATAACAGCTCTCCGCAGCTAACAGCTCCTTCCACCAATGATGTGTAATATGCCCTTTGATCGAACCAACCCATCACGCCGTTCATCCGACGGTTACCCAAACATTCTTCAGTTCAATATATGGTATATTACATGTGTGTGTGCGTGTGTATATATATATATATATATATGTGTGTGTGTGTGTGTGTGTGTGTGTGTGTGTGTGTGTGTGTGTACGTGCTTGCTTGCTTGCGTGCGTGTGTTGTCATGAAAGATCGAAAATTTAAGAATATCGACTTTCTCCGGTGAAAGTGTGCACATACCAAAAACGATGATGAAAGACCGAATAATGGCTAAATATCTATATTTCTCATATGCACTGAAATTAATTGACATTCACCATACACTGATGGTAAATGTTAAAAAAAATATTTTGTTACGTGTTTAAATATTTTATTATTAAAACATATGGTACATAGGAATAGGAGAATGAATTAGTAACAGCACCTATAAGGAAACTGTAAAACTTAATAAGAACAATACATTTCAGATGAGAACAGGAAAATAATACCAATAGTAAACTTAATTATGCGATTGATGTTATACAATCGTGTGTATTGAAAATTTTTTAACTGTTATGACACTTGGAATTGCACAACTATCCTTTGCTTTTACAACTTCATTTCTTCTTGAAGCAAATCATTTTCCATTGACAACGTGTACAGCCTTTCCCTCTTTTTTTGAATTAGCTGCAGCTGCTATGATTACCGACATTTCTGGAGAAGAAATCTTATATATGGAAAAAAAGTTTCATTACAAATTACGAACAAATTGTGGGTTTTAATCTGCTTCAAGGTACATTTTTATTACTCTGAAAAGGTACCTGTGTCTTTTGAGAAATTCATACAATTCGGAATCTTCTATTACATCAATAACCACCAACACATTTCGGGCACCTGTACGACCACAGTTGACATTAAGGACTTGTATTCGCACAGTATCTCTAATTTGAGCAGGAGGAAATTTCTTTTGAGATTAGTATCATATGCATTGCTTGCAGATTCTCTTTCTCGGCCGATATTTTTAAAGATATAAAAACGTGTTGTTCAGTCAGGACATGATACGAAGACGTGGTAGGTTGCAGCCCTTCTTCAATGTTTCGTTTTTGATATAGTCTTCGGTAAGTCCACTGCTCATTTTCTTCAAAAGTATAAGCAATTTTTTCGAACTGTTATTCTGTTTCTCTATTTCCTATTTGTTCGCCAGGCATTCATGACGATGCTAGACCCTTTCTGCCTGAACTCCATACAGGGCTTCTTAAGGACCTCGGCGCGTCCCTTCGCTGTATATAGTGTTCTTGGCAAATTGAACAAAGGGAAAATATCTGACCATTTATTTATATTTATATCGTTCCTACAAGCAATTAAAGTATTCTATATATTCTAATTCGCCTTTTCAACCGAACATTATGTTTAATAAAGATGAGGCTTTCCATGAATGTCTTAATATCTTTCTACGAAGAACATTTAAATATAACTTGATTGTTGATTTTCCTACCATTTATTGAATGCAGTATAGTTGGGGTATGTATCAAACGTTAAAAACATTTGATGGCAGTTATGCACTATTTTATCATCTGTCTTAGTTTTGAAAGGTCGTCGCTGGACAAGCTTCGTTCCAGGACCTTCTTATACCATCATGAACTTATATTCCCTATCCATGCGTGTGTGTGTGTGTATATATGTGTGTGGGGGAGTGCAGGTCTACCAGATTCAATTGACATCTTGAATTTAAATTCGAACTGAATATTGTTTTCACGACAATAAATATTTCAATTACAATATGTTTCATTTGATAATGTTTACATAAATTTAAATTCTACATTACGATTTCATGTAATTACATGTGTAATGTACGATTTCATTTAAATACTGCACTCCGATTTTTTATTTAATTTACAATTCTTTCAGCATACGTATTCTTCGTCCATGGCCTATTTTGGTGTGAATTTCGATAAACAATAAATCTTAAATAATATAATACTGCTATTTCATTTCTCCTGGATTTAATGGTGCAACTAACCTTCCTTTATTATTATTTTTTAAAATGTCACAATTATTCAATCGTCTGTAATCCGAAGATATACTGCTCTTAGTTTTAGCAGAAATCACTTCATGAAGTGTTTATAAAAACAACTATCATCTCGTTTTCTCGAAACTAATGCATGAAACTTTTAAAAACGGATCTCGATTCACTACAGTTTCCATTCAATATAAATTGGAGTATTTGATTAAAAAAAAAGCAAAATTGCAGAAGATTGGTGAACGGGTATATTCCAGATTATAACAAATAGATGCTACGAAACGTCAGTCGCGACAAAATAATAGATTTAGCAACTTACGGTAGACTTGCGTGCTTACACCGATGATGATACAAATATATAAGCATATAACCAAATATTTATTTCACCAACTTATCTGATAAGTGTAAACATTCACCGGAGAAAGTCGACATTCTCCAAAATCCGTACACACACACACACACACACACACATATGTATGTGTGTGTGTGTGTAATGATTTAACTTTAATAACTTCTTTTAATAATAACTTAATTTTCTATTCTATCCCATTTCCTCCCCCCCCCCCAATTCAAAAGTAAAGAGTTCATTTTTATATCTTGCTCCTTTTCCAAATTATCCTCTTATTTATTAGATCACGGGCTCATAAAATTTGTTTAATCTCTTTTCCCCACAATCGTAAATGTGTCAAAATAATCCCTTCAGACTCCTTGTCTATTATGATATTCCCCCAGATTTTCTATTCCTGTACCACGTGTTCCACGATGTTTATTATAATTTCCCCTATTATATAAGGGGATACTTCGAAAAATATTGAACTTCTTATCATCTCGCCTTTGCACAGGCACTGCGGTTAGACCCCCAATGTAAGAACTTTCTTTTTTCTTCGTTCCGGCCGGTCGACCTTGCGCAGCGTCTTCATAATGATTAACAAATAAAATCAACACCATGAATTTGAATTTGACTCGCCTTCTTCGCTCTTTGGTCGCTAAAGTTGATGAAAAGATTCGTGAAAACCGCCGTTTCACAATAACGGAGCTTTCTCTTAGTTTTCCACAAGTTTCATTGACTTTGATGTTTGAAATTATCTCACAAAAGCTAGGCTACCTCAAATGTTGTGCAAGATGGGTGCCGAAATTGCTTACAGACCACCGTAAAGGTCAGCGCCTATAGTCCCGATCTTGCACCTAGTGATTTTCACTTGTTTCCAAGAATGAAGAACTGGCTAGCAACACAGCGCTTTGACGACGACAAGGAGCTGCGGGTGCGCGTCACTGACAGGCTGAGATCGCAGGCGGCAAAATTCTATGACGAAGGAATTTTAAAGGTTGTCCACCGCTATAAGTGCCTGAATTTGTTTGGTGATTAAGTAGAAAAGTAGAATTTTAGTCGCTCTTTATGATGTATATAATAAATTTTTTTCTTGTACTTAGTTTCTTTTTAATTCCTAAAAGTTCCTTACTTTTTGTATTATATTAGAAGTTCCTATTAGAAGTTTTATTGTTATTTTTAATATTTTAAAGTCACAAAGTTGGAGTTTACTCGTACACTTACTCAGTTGTTATGTGTGACCCGGATATAAGCAACTGGAAACTTTACTTAAGTAATAATTAATTTTATTTGCATTTTATTTCACATCTTATTTATTTTCTTATTATTTCTTAAAACACTGACAGTAAGAACTGTAATGTTACACATTAATAATCAGAAACAATTTTTTAAATATATGTACATAAATTGTAACCAAACTAAAGTAAACTTCTATTTAAAGCTAGTATTTGATTTTATGAGAATTCGGAGCAAAATCGACATATTTTCCGTGATCATATTATTCTATTTATCTGAAAATGTAGTACCTGTCATATCATATTTATCACATGAAAGAATAATTTCCCAAAAAACTCGATTAAACTCTTTCCCCATTAATCTAATAAGGAGGTTTACAGTTGCTTTGAACAGAAATTATTTTCTTTACTTCCTCATTTGGTAAAAAAGAAAGGGAAAACTACTTCGGAAATAAAAATGTTTTTTCCAAATTAAGCAATGCGTCAAGTTTTATTAACCAATCCTGTTTTCAGGTGAAATCCAAACGCGTAATGATAAAACATATAAAAAATTATTTGCAATTCCATGATTAAATGAATTCTCGAAAAAACACTCATTAATTTCCGTTATCTTAAAAAGCTTTTTTATGAAGAACCTCAAATAATATTTAAAAAAAAAAATGTGAGTTTTCGTTGAGTAAACACCAAGCTTCTTACATAAGTAATGAGAATGGAGAGAATACATTTGCAAAGTTCTTTGAGAGAAAAATCTATTAAATAAGATAATAGAGGCATATCGCTATAAAAAAAAAGATGCTTTATTTCAGCTTTTGAGTTCCCAATAAATTTTGAAGAATTCTTGTGAGAATTAATTTTGGGAAGCACTGAATCAAGAATCTTTATCATTCGTTTTTTTTAACATGTGCTAACACGTTGCAGTTTTGAGAAAATGTCATCAACTAAGTACGGGGCCTAAAATAGAGGATACATGGTGTTAGGTTCAAAAGCTCGTCATTCTAATACATTATGATTAGAGCAATTACATTTCATTTGCTTAAAGTATATTTACATTTCTAAGATATATTTAATGTAATATTTTATCGTCTGCTTTTATTTTAATATTCGAATAGAATGTTATTATTTAATTTAATAATTTATTGTTTATTCTTATTTTAATATTTAATTTAATAATTGATTTTTTTTGGTGGATTAGTCTGGTTCTATTTTTTTTGTTGGCAACATTTTTGTACTTTCAAATGTTTTGCTTGTTTAATAAAAAGATACACTAGAAATGTGAAAATAGTATTTTCTTTTCTTGAAATTAACTACCCCTGTGGAGACTAGGACTCGAAAGTACGCTTATTTTAAGCTAATTAATATTCGGTTTAGTGAAACGGTTTTATAAAATGGGAGAACGATGGCCACCTAATATAAAGACATGAAACTTTCATCAATGAGATCGCTACCTAGGGAAGGTATCTCATTATGTATATTATCTCACTCCCTATAGTAGGGAGCTCATTCGATTGTGAAAGCCTTTTATAACCTGGATAAATCATTAAAAAGAAATAAAAATTTGAAATAAAAAAAACGTCAGCTCATGTGAAAATGAAATCAATTTCGTTTCTCAACACAACAAAAGATTTATACAATAATTTATTTAAAAGACAATCGAATGCTTTTCTATCAAACCAAAACGTAATCTTCAATTTTCTAAAGAAAGAGAAAAAAAATGTCCTGATTTTCCACTTCAAAAAACATATAAATATCATATTACTCGATTAGAAAATTTCTGAAAAGATAAAGATTCTAAATATTTTATGAAATTGTGTGTATATAAAATCACAAAGTAGCTTCAATGTTGATGCCGGGAATTTTTTTTTCGCATAACGCACAATATAATATAATGATATACTATATTAACAATGGATATTTTCCATTGATTAACTAGTTTCTTTCACAAAAATGTTCATTCATAATAAATTACATTTTGTCAAGTGTCAAATCTACACTGAAACAATTTATGACATGTCTGATTGCGTAATTATTTATGTATAAGGCAGACGATATTTGTAAATAAAATATTATAAATTTAATTATTTGTGTTTGATGCAGACAGTATTTGTTGAAAATACATAACACATTATATTTTCTTTTAATTCATTCTTTCATAGAATGGCAACAAAAAGGTGATTTTTTGAGAGAATGTCATACTTTATTTTAGTTTTCTTACAGTTCAGTAATTTTGATTAGTTTAGAAGTATGATTTAGATTCGAAAATGTTTAGTAACCAACAAAAACAATAAGTTAGTGTCTTAATTTATTTTACACCCCACACGTTTCATATACATTTCAGTATAATAGTTTTTTAACTTATCCATGTTGCCCTGCAGCATAAACAAACCTGCAAGTTGCCGCTATTCAAATCAGGAAGCTCCCTCGTCTGTGAGTTCTAAGTGGTTAAAATTCAGCTTAAATGAAGCTTAATTTTTCAAATAAAAGTGTGATTTTGAAACCCCGACATTTCTTCGCATTTTGAAATGTAACGTTATCAATTTCGTATATATATATATATTTACTTTTTCATTTAAAACATTCAGAACTTACGGCTCCCGTCTACCCGCCATTTTGATTTCATCTCTTTAATGTTAATCCTATGAGATTTCGACTTGAATTCTTGAGAGCAAAAAATAATGAATGTTTCTGTGGAATTACTTTCTTCCTCCGATTTTTAAAAATATTTTTAAAAATATTATTCGTTTTTGAGTTTTCCGGTCTTTAAAGAATATTTTTAAATATTTTTAAAAATTGGAGGAAAAAAGTAATTCCATATAAGCATTCATTATTTTTTGCTCTTTCAGATGCACTTTATTGCATTCAAATAGATCTAATAGTAAAGATGGGAGAATTTCAGTCGAAATTCCATAGGATTAACATTAAGCTGACGAAATCAAAATGGCGGGTAGACGGGAGCCTTAAACAATTAATTTCATATGAATATTCAATGAACATATGACTTTTCTGATTATAGATATCCATTTGTAAAAAATATTACAAAATTTGATGAAAATAATAAAATCCTACTCAACACAAAATTTGCTGTTACTTTTAATTTACTAGACGTTACAACATTTCCAAATTTTAGAAGTTAATAACCCACATAGTTCTAGTTGTATTATCCAAATATACTTTTGTTCAAACTTGCTATAAATAAACTCAGTATTCGTTATCAACCATAACAATTTTAATCGAAATGTATGTAAATTTAAGTACAATTACAGAGATAATGATAGTTTTGATGTGTGTGATATATTGTTGATTATTAAATTAAATGAAGTAAACAATTAAACATGTCTCAACTGATGTAGTTTTATTTTAGCAGATAATGTCTAAAGAATAAATTAAAAAGGTAAATTGAATGTAATTTACAAATTAATAAAAATTGAATGTAATTAACAAAGTAAACAATTTGATAAATTTCGTAGATTACAATTTCCAGAATTTTTTTTTCAATGTATTTTCATTGCTGTCATATTTTCAACTATTGAGAAATAATTTTTTTATATCTGAAAGAATTCTTATTGTTTTTTAAGAAAATTATATATGCATCATTGCATGTTACTTTTTTCATACATATAGTACCAGAAACAAAATTCAATATTCTTTCATTTTCTTCATAAAGTTATAAAAATTCAAATTTGATTTATAAGGCGACTTCGTTTAAGAATTGTAAGCATATTTCAGCCTCTAAATTTGTTATTTAAGTTGTAACGAAATTTTATGTATTTAGATTCTTAAAACACTATTAATTAAATAATTAATTAATTATTAATTAAGTATAAAAGATGTAGGTAAAATTTAATAAGTAACAATGAACAAAACAACAGATCAAAACAGAGTTATACCTTAATCATTTTGCTTCTAAAAAGATATTTATTTTATTTGTATAAATATGAGTCGAATTATTATTATACCATTCAAAAAGTGTACACTTTGAATAGACATTGCACATAATGCAACACATTGCATATAATGCACATAATTAATTTTGCAGAAATCTTCAAACCTTAATTGCTTAAATGAATATTCAAAAAAAAATTAGCATTTGCCGACCAAGATAATCGCCGTCAAAGTATCCACCATTTGTAATACAATTGGGGTTCCTCAGAAGGTAGTATATCGTTATATAAATGACATTAAGCTAAAAATATTCTGTAATACAGATATCCATCATGAAAACGTGCCTTATCTTGAAACTGTATTTTATTCGTTATATACTTGAGACATCTTAAAAAGGAAAGTTTTCAAGTACCTATGTTGTCTCAAGTACCATTTAAGAAAAAACTATGTTTTGATTTAAGAAAATAAAACGCGGATTGTTATCACTAATGATACCTTATATAGTTTTTAGGTTTTTGTTGAGTTTCTATATCGACTTCATATAGGTTAAAAATAAAAACTTCAAAGCCTTGTTCAAATTTCTTTTGTTTCATTCTTGTAAATTGTATGTTTTTCCCAATAAAAAAAAACTTGGAAGGTTCTGACTAGCCCACAACACATTTTAAAAAAACATGTTATATTTATGTAATATACACTCATTTCTATAAGAAATTGCGCACCAAAAAGGATTTGTCAGAACGAAACGAAATTTTACATACGTAAGTACAACGTTATTGTAAGTAAGTGATTACACGATCAAAGCAAAATGATCATTTATTGTACTACAGGAAAAATCACAAATGAATAGAAAATTACAAATATCCTGTTCGGATACCTCTAGCATAAATATATGATGTTATAATCCCGGACACTGACGCATACAAGACCCATATGATATTCTGCAACATCTCGTTCCACAGTTGCTATAAACGCGCCTGTAATTCGATCAAACTCGTAGGGTGTGTAACTTGCCGTCCTAAAAGAGCTCATATATGCTGTATCCGACACAAATCTGGGGATTGAGCAAGCCAGGGAAGGGTGGAAATGTAGCGAAGGTAGTCTTGTGAAACCCTTGCTGTGTGGGGGGGAGCATTATTCAGTTGAAAAAGGACTCCAGGGAGCTCTGCTATGAGTGGCAACTTATGTAGTTGAATTAAGTCAAGAATGTATTTCTTGGTTGTCATGGTACCGTAGATCAATATTAGAAGAGACCATGTTGTATGCGATAGTACTCCATACCATCACACCAGTTGTAGGAGCAGTATGCCTCTGTACAGAGAAGACAAGATTGAAACGTTCCCCACGAGGCCTCCACATTCGTACGCGATTGTCATCAATGTCCAAATGGAATCTGGATTCGTCACTAAAGACGACCGGATCTCATTCTATTGTAGTACAATGTTTTCGAGCATGACACCACTTCAAATAGAGGCAACAGTGAGTGAGTATCAATGGCAAAACAGGTAATGGGCGCCGCGATAGCAAATGTCCTTCAGCCAAGCGTCTTGCGATGGTAAACTGACACAGAGGCCCATAGTTAAGAGGCTGCCTGTGGATCGATGGTGGATCATGAGACTGTTGGTGCTATGCGTGCGTGTCGTATCATGTGACTATCTTCTCGACTATTGGTCAGTCGAGGGTGTACTGAGCCTGGTCGCCGTGTAACAGAGCTCTCTCTAGCACACTAGTTCCAACACCTCCTCTTAGTAAAGTCAGAATGGCCCAGACGGTGAGCTACTCACTTAGCTGACATCCCAGTTTCCATCATGCCTATGCTTCTTCTACTCTCGAACTCTGATAGCTGTTCATATTGCCTCCGATGGTGGTATAATGGTATCTCAATTTAAAAAAAGGTCCTTCTGCAATAGATTAAATATACGAGAATTATTTCTGTTTACCTGTTTTATAATCCAAGAAGTCGAAGGTGGACTCTCTCTGGTGACATTGCGCAATATGCAATCAAGCTGTATTTCTAATCATTTACATATCTGTCTAACATGTACCTTTATAAAAAGTTTCGTAACAATACCACTCTTACTTCTTGGTGAGCACATTTTTATGGCAATGAGTGTATTTACGATTCTACTGTACAATATACAAGTGCATTACTATATATTAATTATTACTATATATCAATATATTACTACATAACGTATAATATTATGTGTATGTGTTTCTTCCTCGAGCTCTTCACAATATATATTTATATATTGTATAGAGCTCGAGCCAAAAAAGAATAAACTGTCATCTGACCCGCTCGCAAATCGAGTTCACGTAGAAGAAGCCTGTTTTCTCATATTTCACATTGACATTTACGCTGCGCATTTTAAACTCCACCTAATGCAGTTTTGTTGCGATATGAATACAAACATATGAAGACTTACATCTTTCCTTACAACCTCTGGTGTGTATCTCGACACTTAAAAGATGAATAAAATTACGAAGGCCTTTTCCAGCAACCCCTTTTTTTAGTGCTATGACACTAAACTATCAATCAATTTATTATAGCTTTGATCCAAAGAAAGACTCAGAATATTCAGATCAAGATATAATCTAAACATTCAGTATTAAATACGAAAAGTGTAGAATAAATGATCTATACTAAAATGTTCCTTTTCTGAAAACATTAGTTCAACGAATTTGTTAAAAGTTATCTTATTACCGTTCATTTCATTATTTGCTTCAATTTTTTCTTTACGAATTGCTTCCACCTGCAAATTAATACTAAAAACAAGAACAAATCATGTTTGAAATATTGAAAATTTTGTAATAAAGAAGAATGCATTGAAACAGCGTTTTAAAAAAAACGATATTTTTATATATATATAAATTATAATTTCACACATTTCCTTATTAGTTATTTAATTGTTTTAGAATATCAAATAGAATTTCTTTTCTTCACATCTATACAAACAAAATATTTTGCAGTACAAGGATGAAAATAAATCACTGTGGATTATTCCCCCCCTCGAATATAGAATTTATTTCTTTTTTAAGCTATTGCCTTTTATTTGTACATCATCATTTAAAGGCTTTTGAAGACTTAATGATTTTTCCGATTTTAGTAAATCTGAATTTATGTTAGGATTTATACAAACGAAACTATTAAACTTTATTTTATTTTCAAATATAAGTCCCATATTATTCGAAAATCTTATATTAAATCAAAAATTTGATTTATTATCTGTCTTCAACTTAGAACTTCACTTATTCGTTGCCTAATCGATATACTTTAATTTTGAAAACCTAAGAATGCTGCGTTTTTCTATTAAGAATCACACGCATTTCATTTATATTTTTGCTCGTGCAACTCTTTTTATTTAATAATGCACCAGACCTTTAAGTTAATCAGATAACGATAAGTCATCTTTATTTTGAAAAAGATAGCTATTCAATTGAGTCGTCATAAAGAAAACTACTAAATTGACTCATCATAAAGATCATCACGGAATGACATTATTGTTCATGTTACATTACATGAAAAATGTAAGCTAAATTATTTTTATAACTAATTATACATTCTAAAGTTTCCAAATTTTCAATCAATAAACTTTAAAGGCAACAAATGTCCACTTCTTTTTACTATGGTAGTATTAATAAAAAGAATACACGGGTGTACATATGTTTCTCATTAAAAATATCTAATGCATGCAAACTACGAGCGATATATTAAACTTTGCATATTCAAGATCCAATTTAAAATTATTTATAAAATTGCCTTATTTTAAAAAAACTCATTGCAAAAAACTTGAAACTATTATGGTCCCTGTTACATGAGAACAATTATGTGCCAGGAAAAGATTAAAATTTCTTTAAAATTTAACAAATTGTTTTATGAAGTCTTTCAAACATAGTCTTTTGAAAAGCATTAGAATTCAAATTTGTTTGACGAAAACCTAATAAATCTGTCACATTTTCTTAAAGAAAACAGTATAATTAAGGTAATCATAGTTAATAAGTCTGTCAATACATACTTACCAGTATTGATGGAAACAAAATATTAAATTACAAAGACCACTAACAGACGATTAATATTATTTCCGAAAGAAGCTGTAAGTACCACAACACTGAAACGCGTTCTAAAAACATGCAAGCACTTACTGTATATATTAAATTAAACTTTTCAAGGGTTCGAACAACAAACCACGTGCCTCTAGCTAACCAGTTTTTAGCGATTGTATTTTTTTCCATTTATATAAGAAATAAATGTAAACATTTCGAATAGTAACAAACAATTATCGTTTATAAATTAAGTTTTAAACACTATCATAAGATAATATTAACCAAAAATTTATCCCCTTTTAAGGTATACGAACACGTTGAAATGGTCAATTTTCGAAAAAAATCACATTTTCAGTTTTTTGTTTTCTTGAATAAAGCATTTATTTAGCTTTATAAAACTGTTTTTATTTTGTTTCTACGTCTCTTAAAAGCCAAGATATTAAAGAATTAGTAAAGCTCAAAAAACCGGATGTGGGTATTTAAATGACCGGAAGTCAGCATTTAAATGCCTTTTAAAGATGTCAAACAGAATTAAAATACCGTATTTATTTTTAATATAAATTTAGAAATTATTTGATGCAATATTTAAAATAATTAAGCATTGTGCTAGTGTCTGACGACGTAGAATTTAATGAAATCTGGCAATAATTGTTTTATTTACATACAGTTTGATTTGTTGACAACTGTGCTTGTGTAGTTGCATAACAAAACTTATTACTTTTTATTTGAAACAATACTGAATTTTCTTTCTGGTATTAGTATTTTTACAGCTATGGGAAATAACAGAAATAAAAGTTATTCTCGTAAAAGACAGTTCAAAGGAAATAGGTACTCTAATAATGATCCAGTTCCAGAGAATGAAAAAATTAGTAAAGATGTAGATATTTCAACTGCCAGTGAAACAAAATTGATGAATTCTTACAAACCTTCAGATGTTACTGAAAATGATGAAAAAAATGTTATTTTTAACTTAGGAATTTTCAGTCATGTAATTTCTTTATTATGTTGTCCTGTATGTTTTAAAAGAAGTATTAATGTAATGCAAGAATCTTTTTTTGGATTAGCCATGAACATGACTTTAAAATGTGAAAACTGTGACTATTCCTTCTCTTTTTGTTCATCTGATAAAATAAACAAATTGCATAATATTAATCTTGCATTTGTTTTTGGTATGAGAGTCATTGGCAAAGGATATTCTGCGGCCAAAAAACATTGTTCCGCTATCAATATAAATGTTCCTTCAAAAACAGCATTTGGTTTCCTTGAGAAAAAATTTGAAGTTGCTGCTAGCTACGTAGCATGTAATACTATGAATGAAGCTGCTTTGGAAATTAGAGGTAATGAAAATGATTCTGAATTATCTCAATGTGGTGTGTCGGTTGATGGAACTTGGCAACGCAGAGGATATTCATCCTTGAATGGATGTGTCTCTGTTATTTCAATAGATACAGGGAAGGTATTAGACATTGAATTCATGTCTAAAGTATGTAGACTTTGCGATTCAAGAAATGAAGGATTAAACACTATTCATAACTGTGCAAAGCATACAGGATCATCTGGTGCTATGGAACCAGTTGGCGTCTACCGCCTTTTTGAACGTTCGGTTGAAATGAGGAAATTACAATATGTAAGCTTTTTTGGAGATGGTGACTCCAAAGCGTATGATGCTGTGAAAAATATTTATGGCCAGAATACCGTTACAAAATATGAATGTATAGGACATATACAAAAACGTGTTGGAACAAGATTAAGAAAATTGAAATCAACACGAAAAGGGCTTGGAGGACGGGGAAAACTGACAGATGCCTTCATCGATAAGTTGCAAAATTATTATGGCATAGCTATCCGTGACAATGTGAATAATTTAAAAGGTATGCAACGTGCAGTAATTGCAGCATTTTTTCACTGTTGTTCAAATGCAAAACAACCAATGCACGGCCAATGCCCTGTTGGACCGGATAGCTGGTGCAAATATCAACGAGCTGTATCACTCAATAAACAAATCTATAAGGACAAGTCTAAAGGACTTCCACAAAATCTGGTTAACATTATAAAACCAATATACATGAAATTATGCGACAAAAGCCTATTGGAGAAATGCTTACCAGGAAAAACTCAAAATGCAAATGAGTGCTTCAATGGAATTTTGTGGAAATTCATTCCAAAAGACGTCTTTGTTGCATTACCAACACTGCGATTAGGAGGATATATGGCAGTAATTCAATTTAATAAGGGATTTCAAGGATTATTGGATGTATTGAAACATATCAATGTGCCTATTGGTGCATTTACATTAAAAGGTTTTGCAGAACTAGATGAAGTTCGAGTCACAGAATCTAAACGACATTCATTGTCAACGGTAAAAGTTGCCAGAAAAAAAAATAGATTAGCTAAAAAGAAAAAAATGGTTAAAAATGAGCAAAGAGAAGGTGTCAGCTATAAAACTGGTGAATTTTAAGTAAGTGATTGTGTGTATATAGAAAATATATGATAAATTGTACTAAAAATGCATTTTTCTCAAAATCAGTTTTTTCGCATATTTTGAAAATTCCAAAAATGATAACTCAAAATATTACTGCTAAATTTCTTTGAAACTTGGTATTATCTTTTCTCATAATGTTGTCTAGGGCTTGATCTAAAATAATGTTCATAATAAGAATATTTTGATATTTATGGCTTATTATATGTATAACAACGTAGTAAAATATGGTAAATTTCTTGTAATAGCTCTTCGACTGGCTCTGAAATTTTTATTTATTTAAATAGCCATAATATTTTAGACCCAGCCCTAGGTACATGTATAAGGTTTATTTTGATACTAAATTTACATAAATTAGTTGAATACATTTTCATGTAGCATTTTTGAAAATTTTCTAAAATTTCTTCAAAATTCTCTATAAATTTGCTAATTTTGTGAAACATAAGTAATTTATTGCAAATATCAGTTTAACATACCTTATTTACATTGAAACTGAAGTTAAAAAGGGTATAAATTTTTCTCTAAATAATGTTTTTTAAAAAAAGTACTCCGAACGTGTTCGTGTACCTTAACGTGAATTATATTACAAATGAAAATATTTAATTAAATAAAGATGCATTCTGAAAACGTTGCATCCTGGCCGAAAATAGATTTTATAATAATTCCAAGTAGATAAATTTGTATACTTTTTTTTTGTTTCATAAGGATTTTAGCTTAAACATTTTGAATGTATACAGTATAAACATTTTGAATATTTAAAAATACTTTAAAACTATTACCCTCTACCCCTTTAAAATAAACCATTGAACTTTTAACAAACTCTTTATTAGCCTTTTATTTTCTTCTTCACGTTCTGCAATTTATTTCGAGAACCTCTGTAATTCAACATGATAATCTTAGCTCCGCGGCTAGAAGAGATCATAAATCGTCTATGTGGTTCGATTCAAAAATATTATTTGTATGCTGCAAGAAGAAAATATGCTCCATCTGAATAAATGTATGGTCTTATAGTTCTCCTAAAACTGAATAAAATGAATTTTTGAATACGTAAATCTACAATGCGCTTTCTCTAAAACTATTTATTCAGTTTCATTATTAAATAAATTTATGACTTCGCATAAATTTCATGTCTAATATAGTTTAATATATTACAATTCTTTGAAACCTTATAGGATTTCTGAAAAAAAAAGTTAAACTATTATAATAATATTGTGTTATAATAGTAACAGAATAGAAACTAATGAATACGCAGAAAGATTTTTAAAAATTTTCTAAAATCTTTTTTTTTTACGATTACTTTTGTTTCATAGCGATTTGATCTTCAATCATTTACTTTTTGTACAGTGATTTTGTTCAGATGTTAGAAAATAAATTTGGTATAAAGCACTATAGTTCATAATGTTTAGGCGTTTTCCAGAAAAATTGTATAACAAAGTAATTACTTGTGCAAATAAAATGAATATAGGTATTCTTCTATAATTATATACTAGCATTATAATAAATTTAAGCACAGTATGCATTTCATCATATAATAATATTTATTTTTAACTAATTTAACTAACTTTAATTACCAAAAGTTAACATTACATTTCAAATTTAAATACCGTTTTAAAGTCGAAATAAAATTATATACTTAGTGTTAAACCAAGTACGTTAATCAAAGGAGCGTGTTAAGTATATTTTATTAGTAGCATACAAGGTTAAATCTGTGAAACTTGAATATATATATATACCTTAATCATTAAGGGATAAAAAGGCGTTAAATTATCTGAATATAGGTAAATGTGTGCAATATCACAAAAATTTTATTTTATTACAAATGAAAAAACAAATTCCAGAGTTTTTGGTTTTCCACGCAGGAGTTTTTCTATTGTAATATTTACCAACGCGATGCTCTTTAATATTTTGTAATATTCTGATGTAATGGTCTGACGTACGATTCTCAGTGGTACTTACTCTACACCACTCTGTAAAAATTATAATAAAAATTCTTTGATTAAATATTATGATAAAAAGATTTTAATCCAAGTTTTATGATACAAGTATATTTTAATACCACAAAGAAAGTATTTAACATCTGAACATTTAGAATCGTGTGTCAAAATGAAAATCGCAAATTATACCACTGATATTGCGATATTCAGTAGAGTTAAATAGGGATAAATTTCACATTAAAATTTTACTTTTATCTTCAACTATATTAAAAGAATGTTTATATTTAAATTCTCTTCTTTTTTATTTGAATAACTATGTTAAAATATACATAATACATAAAATATGCATAATTTGAAATTTTCATTTATGTTGAAGGAAAAGTTAATTTTATGTTGTTTATTTTTATGTTAATAAATATCATTAACTGTGACATAATTAATATACAACAAACTCCGAATTCATTTTCTAGACCTCTATTTCCTAGCTCTGCATGCATTGCCGCAAAAATAGAATTGTTTCAAATATTTCCTACTGTGCGATATTCTGTATCATATTGGTAGATTGGCTTGGAAAACCGCAATTTTAAGGTTGCTGAGCCCTGTTGTAGATCGAGGAATATTGACCTTCCTAACAATTTACGAAATAAAATGCTGCATATTTCTCGCTCTAACTAGCATTCCACGTTCCCATAATATGACCAGATGTACATCAAAACACATTTCCAATTAATCAGTTGAACACAAACGAAGGCCTGATAGTACACTGCCGATTTATGTATTAACATTACTTAGAAAACTATTGTAAGTTTTCTTCTGAAGTAATGTTATGCAGCTAGACGTTGATAAATTTTGAAAAAATTACATTATACAGTGATAAATGATTGTAAAGTAATTACACTGTCTTGAAACTAAAATTAACGATGAAACTCGTATTAAATCTTCGTGCTACGTCATTAAAACTTGTTTCAGTTATCAGTATCAAGGATTTGAAATATTGTTTATCTGCACTAAGTGTCACTAAATTGACATCTTAATTAACCCAAACTAATGACAAAGAGAAATGTATGTCATTTATTACCAAATCGACGTTAATTATTTTTACAATACTCCTGCCTTCTAAATTAGGTATTTACCTTTGTTTATGCAATTACTAATTCTAAATAAAATAATTGTAGAGAATTATTTATATGGCAAAAATAAATTTAATTAAAAAAGTGTTATGAAAAGTAAATAATATTTTCTTTACATGTTTTCTCATATATATATATATATATATATATATATATATATATATATATATATA
>BMAW01088582.1:955-23889 GCA_019974015.1 Nephila pilipes | reverse complement strand
CATCGCGTCGTTGGTCAATGATGCCAATAAAGAGCCTTCGTGTTGCAAAGTTGGTGCGCTTCAAATTTGTCGAGTTTTATTGTTCTAATGTTGCAATGGTGTGGAAGTTTGAAAAGTGAAGCACCATCTCAGGTGTTTAGTTACTCGACGGAGTTCAAAATTACAATTTCCGCAGCAATAGAATCCCATGTTTCTTTTAAGTGCGATTACAATAAACAATAAATTCAAATTCAATGTTTAAATAATTTTGATAATGACGTAGCCTCTATCGAGTTTCATCTTTCAACTAACACTTTAAAGACTTTAAATAAATATGGATAAGTTGAAAATCTTTCCGAATAAGAGAAACGTGATTTATGTAGATTGTAGATTAAAACTATTGAAGTATAGTGAATGGTTGGAAGAATTACGTATATACGCAGCGTAGAATTAATAGGAAGTTAATTTGTGGTGAAGAATATATGGAGCTGAAGCTATAAACGAAGGAAAGAACTATATTACCTAGCTTTTTAGAAATTATTGGATCACAATGAGGAAAGATCTGCCTCAGGTCAGTAAATAGAATTTCCATTTATAGATCTTCTGTGGACTTGAACTCGATTGGTTAGGTAAGATATCCACTTAATTATTATGTTAAACGTTAAATCAGACACGTATAGGTACCCTTACCACAAATAGAGTAGGTTAAAAATTGAATGTTTATTATTCGTGGATCTTTCTCCAAATGAAATAACTTAGATATTAACACTGTGTGTATTCTATTGATTGCACTTTTAAGGTATCCGTACACCTTCGAAGAAATTTTTTTGAAATACATTGATATTTGTTATAAAAATACTTTTTTATGCTAAAATATAACCTAAAACTATGAAAAACACATTTAATAATTTGCCTTTAAATCAAAAAAAAATTTTGGAGTGAAAAACATAGTGAAAATAGTACATAAATTGATTATTAGAATAACTCTCATAACTCAAAAGTCAACAAAAATATCATTATTCTGTAACTTTTATCTTATTCATCATAACATTTTTTGGGGCTGGTACTTCTTTCATGATGAAAATCTTATTACAATAATTTTTATTGTGTTTCGAGTCAAATAACAATGAAAAATCATAAAAAAAGTTACAACAATACATGATTTACACCTTTGTTACTAAAAATATATCAATTTTATAATCATGAAAGTGGTAGGGGTCCTTAAAAAGTGTATAAGGAAGACACTTGCAAAATTTCAATTAATTTGGTTCATAACATTTTCTGATATCTACGTTGCCATATGTAAATATGTGAAGAAAACTCATTTTGAGAAAAATCAAAAACAAACTTTCAATTCCAATTTTTAATAATAAACATAATAAAATATATTTAAAATGCCCCTGATTTATATATAACACCTTCTTTGCTTTCTAATACATTAATTTTTTTTTCCTAAGAGCTCTGAGTATTTTTCGACGCTGCTTTACATTTGGTGTTGAATGACGTGCAACATCAAAAATTCGACAACTGTCAAGGTATTTGTAAGATTTTAAGGTAAAATAACCAGGCGTTACATTTAATTTCCTTAAAATTTCAACACAGCCCTTGTACCCATCATTAAACTGTATAACAGCATCCAATGCACCAGATTTTAAAATTTTAAGGCACACGAAAACCTCTTTCGGTACCCTCTGCCAAATTATGCCATTAAAACATTCATTGGCATTCTGCGTCTTACCATGAAGGCACTTTGACAGAAGTTCTTTAGAACACAGTTCTAAATATGTAGGTTTAATTAAATTTAATACATCATTGGATAAGCCATTATATTTTTCTTTGGGCTTTTTGCCGCATGACAGTGCTCGCTGATAATAACACCAGCTATCTTTCCCGATAGGGCACTGACCATGCATGGGTTTCTTGCCACTCGATGCACAGTGGTACAAGGCCGCAATGACGTTCTGTTGAAGTTTGAGTAGATTGCCTACATTACTTCGAACAGCAATTCCATAGTAATTTTGCAATCTGTCAATAAACGAATCGGTAAGTTTACCTTTACCAGATAAACTTTTATTTTTGGATTTCAGTTTGCGCAATCTCGCACCTACTCTTTTCTGAACATGCCCAATGCATTCCAGTTTAGTTACGCTATCTTTCCCATATGTGTCTTTCACGCTGATGAAGCCTTTAGAATCCCCGTCTCCATAATAGTGTGAATACTTCAAACCTCGTTTCACAATTGATCGTTTGAAGATCCTGTTTGCGCCAACAGCTTCCATCTTTAATGAGGAACCTTTAAAATTGCTTCGACACACATGATCTGCTTCAAGCGTCTCGGATACAATACCTTTAGGCATTTTCGAAAGCTTTCTGCAGGTCGGACAATATGATGACATTATTTCAATGTCCACTACTTTGCCAGTGTCGATTGACAAAGCAGCAACACACCCATTCATAGAAGTGTAACCTCTACGCTGCCATGTTCCATCGACAGAAACACCGCATTCAGCTAATTTATTTTTAGATGAATGAATATTCAAAACTTCCTTAGCTGCCTTTAGCATCGACAGTTCACTTACTTCTGAAATCACAGACATAAGTTTATTCTCATGATTGGTGTATGCAGTTTTACTGAGCCTGGGTAAATTTAATGTTGCACATAATTTATATGCAGCAGAAAAACCTTTCCCAATTTGTCTCATGGCATAAACAAATCTTGCATTTATCTCAGGATAGTTTAATGTTTTCTTCGAGCTGGAAAATCCTGTGCAAAAGTCACAATGCTTACATTTTATTGCAAAACTTGAGCACAATCCATACCTCGAGTCTTCATGTAACAGCAAACCATCGTGGAAGCATTTGGGGCAACAAAGTTGTAAAATTGAGCATAGAAGGAGTTCTATGTCAATAATTCTGTTGCCGGTTAGCGGTTTATTTTCATATTCAGCAATTTCTTCATCTAGAATGGCAGAAAGGTTCAATTTTGAAGCACTGGCATTAGCAGTTACAGTACTATTTTTGCTATCATTTTTGGTAAAACCATTACCACGAAATTGTCTTTTTCTTTTAACACTAATTCTCCTTTTTGAATTTCCCATTTTAAACGAAAAAAATTGAGCTTTTCAACAATAAAAACAATCTTAATCAGAAACTTATAAGAATGAGAACAGAAACCAAAACAGATGTAAACAAACAATAAGGATTCTCTTTTCTTGCCAGATTCAAGATAAAAATGTATTTAAAAACCTGTTGCCAAATGTATTTTCAAACATTCTGAAAATTCAGATTCATGTTTTAAAATTTATTTATTTTGTACCATTGTACATATAAAAGATATTTCGAAAAATAAAAATGTAAACAAACATTTCTTCCAACTTCCTCTCTGCAGAAATGCACTTCCGGATTCAAAAATCAGCTAACGAGTAAAATTCAAATCCCTGTAACTTAAGTTCTAAATAAGGTATAAGCAAAATTCAAACACTATTAGAAAGAAAAAAGTTTAAAATTTAAACTGATGTTAAAATTAGAAAATCGAAAATTTTGACAAAAATGACGTTTTAAAGGTGTACGGATACCTTAAATAATGACTCTTAAAATAAATTTAATAATAGCACCAGAAGATACTATTATTGTTGATCATTATATTTTGAAAATAACTGCATTGGATTTACATAGATTTTATCGTAGTAAAAGATATATATATATATATATATATATATATATATATATATATGCATACTATAACAATAAATTATTACAGTGTTAAAATATTTAGTTTAGTCATATAATGTACAAAAAGCGTGTCAAGATCATTTTTGTTTTTCAAATGTTAGCAAGCATGTATTTCTCTTCGTGAATTTCATATCAATCAGAATTCATTTTGACAGTACAACGTTTTTGTATGAAGCTTGATAAAATCAGATTTATGCTTGTGGAGAAGGAAAGTTTCTAAATAATTGTAGAAAGAAAGCTGTATGAAAATTTTAAAAGTGACTTAAATGCAAAAAATGTTTAACACAGATCAATGGAAAAGTCCCCGTCCTACCATAGTAAAACACATTTTTTTGGCAAAATTAGTTTTCTTTTAGGCAACATAATTCACTTCAAGGGTGATACACTGACTATAGAGACCCTCCAACATTTCGATACCATTTTTGTTGTACGATTTGTCCTTTGCTTCAAAATAGGCCTCAGCTTCGGCAATCACCTCTTCATTCGAAGAAAATTTCTTTCCGAAGAGCATTCTTTTGAGATCTGATATTATCTACTGCTCTGAATTTTGTTTATTATTTTTTATTGTTGTTTAAATATTAGAACTCAGTATTCTTTAACAATACAAGAAAGAAAAAAAACTGAGAACTTAACATTCAAAACACATTTTGTTTTTTGGGTCAGGTGATATTTATTTTTATAGATGTGAATGCCAAAACTGTTTCTTCATTCCGGTTTTGTGTTCTACATTATGATTTTTTTCCGGAAAAAAAAAGAACTGTCCTGTGAGAAAAACCCAAGGCAGTCTCTCAAACGTTTTCCCGTTTGTGACGATTGCTTCTCTTCAAGGATGGCGCGGAGAAAACTCTAAATCATTGCTGAAAGCACTTGCATAAGAAAACGTTTTCCTTCGTAACGCTCTCGGTAAAAACATGAAAGTTGAGTCACAAGGGCGAGTATTTTTACCGGATTTCGCTTCGGTATGGAACACAATTCAAGACTTTATGCTCAAGCAGAGTATAAAGTATCCCTCCTGTCAGATGTTGAAAATCACTTTTTGTCACAAGTTCTGAGCGGAGACATCTGAAGCTGTTGTTATTGACAACGAAGCGCGAGACATTGTATCAGGAGTTGTGAATCCAACGCGCTGTACTCTCTCTCTCTCTCTATTACGCGAACACCTCTCCCTCTACACTCTAAAAAGAATGGATTCCTAGAGGAATAGAACCTGGAAGATTAGCGTAGAGAACGTTAAACCGGAGATAAGAGTTGGAAAGAGAATCATCGAGAAAGTTGGGGAGGAGTGGAATTTTATATCATCGGCCGTAGTATTCCAGAAGTTTTCTTTATGACATGGCTGGAAATACTTTTAGTATCTTGCAAATACTGCTGGCCATTTGGGGAATCTTTCGTCCCCGGAGTTACAGAATTGGCTTTTTTCTAGACTTATAAAGAGTATTTAAAAATTTTCTTATATAAGGCATAACCTGCATGAATCATTTCTCAGTTAAAGACCTGGAGTTGTCCAAATTTGCATGTCATATGGATACCATAACAGCTGCGATACATCTTTGAAATTTTTAAGTTCAGTTTGCAAGAGCTGTATACATACGATATTAAACATAACATTATAGTCAAAAGTCGAGTGAAATAAAGTTCGGAGAAAGAATAGGATATTAAATGACATTCCTCACCCGATGTGATAATGGAGCTACGATATATCAATCAATACCTCTCTAATGGTTATTAAATGGACAGCCGGAAAATATACAAAATTTAATTACACAATGTGACTTCCGTTAAGTAAAAAAGTAGTTACTATTACCCAGCATTTTTTAAAAATGGTAAAAATGAGTGACGCACCCCCGGGATACCTTAGCAATCCTTAGCTATTTTCGACCCTTCTTCTTGTCAACCAATTTTTCTTTTAAGTTATTTTTCCTTTTTTTTCCACCTAGACTGCATTTTATAAAAAGTGGAGCGCAGCTTAGCCAAATTTGTTTCTTTCACCGTAAACCCTTAATAGCCACACATTATTATCATTTTTTTTTTTCAAAACATTCAAATATTTTGAATAACTTTTTTAAATTTTGAATTATTTATATTGCCTCACTCTTTGTGCTGGTAACAAAATTTGCTATTAATATTAGTATTTATAATTTTGTAAAGGAATTTTCTTCACGGGATGTTTGAGTTTGGGAATTAAATGTAAGCTCAGGTATTGTGAATGCCATTGAACCGCTGATCAAATTTGAGGTATTAATCACCATTAATCCATTATATAACTTTTGAGAGCAGTGTTCACTGAATTAAACAAAACAAATTTTTCTTAATTTTTTTTTTGGGGGGTAGATCTCAAATTCTTTGTGTATGTAATTGTTTCTTAAACATAAAAATTCAAAAAAAAAATAAAAATAAAAGGCAAAAAAAAAAGAAAAATTGCAGATAAATATAAATTTTAAGAATGTTACATACAAAGCTTTCTTTCCATTAAGTGTAGTTTCATTTAATTCCTTTTTACGTTGTATATTTGATACATATACTGTCCTTAATAGGAAAGAATTCGTTAAAATATTTACGAACACTTATAATTCATAGAATTGAAGGAAAAAATAACGCTATCAGAAATATATTCGACATTTTAAAGAGGCAATTCTATCATTGTGCTATTTATCACTAGAAAGAATTTAATGACAGATGTTTGAAGATGATTGATATTATACATCCTTGAAGATAGCATTCATCAAGGATTTATTATTAATTTACATTGTACTTCCTACATTGATCTTCTCTCCTATTGTTTTGGAATTTTTTTCCTTCTAATTAAAACAAATCAAATATTTTGATGTGATTACAAGAAAAAATATTATGGGACATAAACTGATGATATACAAACCACTATTTGAATACCACTTCCATAACTTTCTTGACAAAAGCTACAAAAATTCACAGAGGTTTAATTTATATGTACAAGGGAGAAGACTATAAAATTATTACAGTGAATAATTCTTAAAATAAATTTAAATACTTTGAAAAAATAATTTTACTTTAAAGTAAAGGTTGCCTTATAAGAGAGAAATTAATATTTCCTTAAGATACCGGTATCAAAAATATTAAGTTAGTTGTTTGATCTACCGTTCAAATATAATGATAGTGAACAGAACGGAAAAAAACTTATTGGTCCTAAAACCAATAATTATTAGAGTGTTGAAATTAGAGTGTTTATTCATCTAATTTCAGTATTGGATGAATAAACACTCTATCACAAAAACGACGCGCCAAGAAGGAGTCAGACAAAATTTGGCGGATAGGAAAAATGTGTACAGAATAGAAGATTATTAAAGTTTCAGAAAAATTGAAGAATTTATTTCAGAGTAACATAGTTACAAAGTAACGAGCTCAATAAGTTGTTGACCCATATCTAGCCTGGATGCAAGCTGCCACACGACGTGGCATAGAGTGATATAGCTCCCTGATGGTCTCTTGCGGTATATCTTGCCAAACTTGCTTCAAATTTCGGGCTAGGTCATCAACAATCCCTTTTAGATGAAGTCTCCTTCCCATCATATCTCAGACATCCTCGATTGGAGGGTGATTTGGCTGAGCAAGGAAGTATTTGACTATCTGTAAGACAGTTCATAGCAACACGTGCCGTATGTGGACTGGCATTATCTTATTGAAAAATAAGGTTACTGGACTGCAAAAGGCACAGTAGCAAAACAGGTCTGAGAATGTCGTCGACTTACCGCCTGTGCTGTAAGTGTGTCTCTAATGACGACCAAAGAGGTCCGGCTATCAATTAAAATGGCTACCCAGACTATAACTTCTGGTTGAGGGCCTATGTGGCGTGCAATAATGAAAGCAGGATCAGCACGCTGCCCTAAGCGTCTCCAGCATCATCATTTCACCTGGGCGACAGCATCATTCCAACCTGATACAGCCAAGCACTACTGTAATTTGGCTCGACAGCGTGCAGGCGTGAGTGGCAGATGGCGTAGCGGTCTTTACGAGCGTAGTTTTCGCTCTATCAGCCGTGCGTGAAAGGTCATATTATGCACTCGTGTGCGGGCTGCACGTCTGATGGTTGATAGCGTTGAATAAGATGCTGTGACAGCTGATCTGACAATCTCTCTGTCCTCCCAATCTGCTATGTCCCTAAGTCGACCGCTGCCATCATTGCACTAAAATCAGCCATTGTCCACCCATTCTTGCCAGGATCTTCTAATCGCCGCATCTCTTCGACACATAGGATGCGCTATCCTCCGATTTGCCCAACCTGCTTTTTTCAATCCAACGATAAGACCTTTTTCATACTCTGACAGTTGCTCGTAATGAGCTCGAATGCTGCTGCAAGTCATTTTTTTCAGTCGTTGAAAGTTATCATAAATCGGAATGCAACAGAAAATTTAACCATCCGATTAAAAATCGCTTCTTATATAGACCTGATAAATACGCAGTTCCGATGCTCTGTAGCTCTCGCTACTTATTCAATGGATGCCAAATTTTAATCATTTGCATGTTTGGTCCAAATGTCTTTGCATAAGAAATTTAATTTCCATCGGGCAATTCCATCTTGTTTTTTTTTTATTATTATTGTTGTTATAGAGTGTATTATTCTAAAGAATGAAAATGGTAATCCCCTCCTCCATACATAGTGTTTGATTCTGAAAAATGCTGCTAGTAAAAAAAAAAGATCAAAACAGCAAAAACATATTTATATTTATTAGTAAATGTAGGAAGTAAGAAGATGAGATAGAAAATTCTATTAAACTCCAAACTACTAAATGTAGTTTAAGGTGGAAAACTCTATTTACAGAAATTTCTTCTAACAAAAAGTTATTTATAATTTTAAATAATTTTAGAAAAAAAACTTTATTTGGTTTCATACACTGGCTGCTATTGTATATTTTTTGCAGTGAATTATTGACTTCTTGACTTTTGAATTAAAATTAGACAAAAAATATAATTTTCTTTTTTTAATCTGTAATACAGGGTATTCACAAAAGAATATCTCAACTTTGAAAAAATGAAGAAGGTAGATCCCTTTGGAACAAATTAAGTAAAAAACAATAAACTAAAGTTTCTAAAACTATAAATATTCAGTATGATCTCCTCTAGAAATATGACCGGAATCCAGTCAATATAAGAACTCACAATTTTTTCGGCAATCTTGGTGTTCCAGTTTGGATGCCTTTCAGGTTGTCAATGTTTAAAGATAATGAGAGGGGGAAAGGCCATTTTCTTCCAAGTATCTCTAAAGACAAGAAATGCGAGTTGTTAAATGAGGGCTTCTTGGGGACCACTGGTTGGAAATAAGGACGTCATTTAATCAATGACCAATTCACCGAATCGTACCATTGGATAACGTGCATGTTTCTAGTGGAGGTCACAATGAATATTTGTAATTTTATAAAATTTATAAAGTTATTTCTAATTTAATTTTCCAAAAAGGATCTACTTCTTTAGTTTTATAATCGTCGTTCTTCAAAGATAAGATCATCTTTTGCAAATAATACGCCTAATATTTTATACTATTTAAAATTTTGATAAAATATTTAAAATTATTTTACAGTCTTAATTTTGATTTTTTCACAAAAAAATTTAATAATAATTCCTTTTCTTATTTTTATTTTTTTCCATTCTTGAGACAGGGGTTGTAATCCTGATTGTTTCAAAGATCACCGTGTTTAATAATTGGGGTTATTGGTAGTCAAATTTGAGACATTGGGCTATTCGAGTTTTTCTCTCCACCAACTTTGGGAAATTTTTGTAATTTAAATTGCCTCAAATTCCTACATCTTTACATCCAAATGAAATATGATCCAGTGAAATTAGATGAAGGTAAGTAGCGTAAGGAATTGAATTAAGAATACAAAGGTACATAAACGAAATTGAACAAAAAAAATGGAATAGATGATAAGGAGAAACCAGTAGAGAATCTTGAATGTTAAAGTTGGAGTGTATTGCTGTAACTGATATTCAGTGATAAAAAGCTATTAAAAGTGATTCTTGAATACAGTAAGTTATAAAGAGAATCGAAACTTCAGTATTTAAGAAGTAGCTTTCTCGTCACGAGTGAGTTGGTAAGCAAGAATTTTAATATATAAAATAATCAACTAGGATTCACACAGGCGCATTGACAAATTAAATATAGAGAGAGATCGTTAGTGAAAATAATTGTTTATAAAGAGATTTGGTTCTTTCTCGACTCTTCATCTGAAAATTGTGAATTTATTAAGTTATCAGTGACTATTAGAATTAATAAAAATGACTACTAAAATGAATAATAGAGAGGCGTTACAAATTCAATTCCTCATGATCATGTGATGTTGCTTGGGAGTTAAGAGAGTGAGTTACCTACCGAGGTTTCTTGAAATTTGATTGTTGCTTAAAATTACGAAAACTATCACCAATTGCATTTAAGGAGTTTTAATCAAAACGTACAAAAAAATCCCCTCTGATAACATTGTAACACATCTCTCTCTCTCTCTCTTTTACGACTAAAATATAATAATACAATACTTCAAAATAATAATATTGTAGTAAATATCAATAAGAGAAAAAACATTACCCTGAATTAAAAAAAAAATCTTCATGATAATACACATAGGCAAGGAAAAAAACAATTTTATGATATTTTTAAATGCTTTTATGAACAAAAAAAATTAAATTTTTAAAACACTAAAAGATGTAACTATTTGTCGATATTAAAACAGTTTGAAAATGGGTGTTTTTTAAAGTTTTCGATAAAACCATCAATAACAATTTTATAAATTAACAATTTGTTACACACACACACACACACACACACACACACACACATATATATATATATATAAAATATTGCTATAAAATTGTTGCGCATGATTTAATAATTAGAACATAGTACTAAAGCAATGATTTGTTTATTCAGATTTTCCTAATAACGCACCATTTGTTTGAATAGATAATGTGTTAAAAACTATAGTGGTCGAAGCATGATTTATGTTTTTAATTCGTTTTTGAAGAGGTTTCAACTGTTTTAATTTCCTTTCATTTTCCTTTATTATGTATTATTGATCTATGCTCAGAAATATATCATGTTTCCAAACCTTGCTATAATAAGTTATATAATTCATTTTTTTCAACAAATTCGTATGAAATAAAATCATATCTGATAGACTACAAGATGAAACGTAATTTATATCATAACAGCATTTAAGCACAACTGATCTTCAACGCGAAAGAAACAAAATTTCAAAATTTCTTGAAATAGTTTGAAATTAGAGATCTCTTTGTCTAAATTTAATTACAATTGTTTAAATGAATAAGATGACAAGATTCATTATATTCATATTAAAAATCTAACTTAATATAGCTTTTGTTAATTATAGGAAAAATGCAAAGCTTATCGCATGCGATGTAATAAAAATATTAACCAATCAGGCTTTTAAAAATTAAGTAAAGGAATTGAACAAGTATTAAAAAACTGGATTTTAGCAATAATTGCAACGAAATGTGCGTTCAGAAGATATAAAATGCACTCTTTTTGATAAATTCTATAGGGGTAAAAAGGCAGAGAATAGAAAAAAAAATTATTTACAATTCCATACTATGATTGAAAATTGTAATGTGATTTTAAAAAAAGATAATTTGTATTTTATATATACTCTTAATAAGAGTTTAATTTTATTATACCCACTTAATTAATTATTAATTTATCTAAAAGTGAAATCAGTAAATACGATTTTCAAAACATTTTGATAACTTGGATGAAACGACTGGTTAAAATTCTTCTATACGCTGTGTCACTTCAATTGCTACGCATGTGTTTGGTTCAGAGATAAGTGAAATTTCTGACTCCAATTAAAAGTTCTCGCTGGCCTTTTTGTCTTTTGGATCCGCTGACGACTTGAAAACTATTTATCTGAGAAGTGATATGTTTTAATTCTATCATTCACACTTTATCACCTTAATAAATATTCACTAATTTGCACGGAAAAATATTAATGCAGTGCCATTCAACTCAATCCGGCTTTAAGGAAAATAAAAATGAAATTAAGAACAAGATTAAGAATAAACATAAAATGAATACATAATATAAAAATAAGAAGTTATAACAAAAAACAAAAATAGAAATAGGAGTAATTTTTAGGTTAAAATAAGGATTACAATGAAATTTTAAAAAAAATAAGTATGAATGAAAATTTCTTTAAGTAAAATAAAAAATCAAATCAAATCAAAACTGAACTAAAATGAGAGATAAATTTAAGAATAAAATATTTCTAAAAAAGAAAATAATATTAAAAATAAAAATGAAAAGTAATTAAATATAAGAACAGAAGAAAAATTGAAATTAAATTAGAAATAAAAATGAAAAAATAACTAATTAAAAATAGGAATAAAATAAAAGTAAAAATGAAGAAATAATTAAATATTAAAATGAAAATAGCGTATGGACTAAAAATTTAACTTTTTGAAATTAAAAGTTAATTAAAATAAAATTAAAAATAAAATTAAAAATAAAATATAAATTCTAACGGACTCGAAATAAGTACGAATCATTTAAATAAAATAGATATATCTGTGCACAGAAATAAATATTTGCATCAATGAATAAAAATAAACATTTTCAAGAAATGGCGCCCTTAATTTTTCCAAATGTTCTAGTTTTTCCTTTTATTCTTAAATTGAACATGTCAAAAGTGATTATAACTGCTGTATAAATATACAGCAGCTTAGAAAAAACTTAGAGCTCCGAGACTTTTAATAATTTTATATATCGAGTTAGAACATTTTAATTTTTCAAATATAGCTACCTCCTTTATTCAATACGTTGAATCCTTAAAATATATCTGCCATTTCATTTCTGAAGAATATGAACTGCAAGGTCTATAATGATGCAGATTTTATAAAGATTATCACGTACTGGTAAACAAAAACAAAACAATAAAAAAGTAAAATAAAAAATTTAATTCTCATTTAAAACAATATCAATATATTCCCTTGAAACAAAACCTTAGTTTTGAATTTATATAACAAATTTGTATTCATATCTAACTAACACACACTTAATTGAGATCTTTTTTTTTTTGTGAAAGAAATTGAGTGTTTATGTACTATAAAAAAGAACAGTAAATTACAATCCCTAAGCATAACAACTTGAAGCTTCCTTAATTGGCTTTGAATGCTAGAACAGCCATCTTATAAATTTAATCTAACAATTCATATTATTTCATTCCTTAAAATGTCAGCTACTGTAGCTCTCAACCCCTCCATCAGAGCTGACATCTACTGAGGAGCCCATCCTGGGACCACCTGCCATTATTAAAAGGTCGACGTATTAGTGACACGGCTTCGTTCTGAATAATGAGTTGTTGGAGAAAAATAAATATAAAATATTTACCTCGTTAAGGAAAAGCAAATAAAAAACGAGCGAATGTGACGCGAAAAAAGAGAGATGGAAAAAGGAGAGATCCAATGAGCGATAGAAGAATGCCAAACGGGTGTGGAAGCATTTCCAGGCAAATGACTTCTTTAACGGCCCATATACAATCGGTACACGCTTCTTTTCGGGGCAAAAAATTTAATAAAATCGCCTTTTGCCCTATCCTGCCACCTCAATATTGTTGGCTCATGTAAATTAGGCGTATTACGTTCCATTCTGTTTTTTCCCGGCCGAGGGCATTACGGAAGATAATATGGTAATGCACCCTTCACGCTGCGACGGCCTAATACAAGCAGCGAATCCCCCTATCATAATTTATATGCATAATCTCCGCAGGCCTTGTCAGATGGCTCATTCCAGAAGTATCCGAGAGAGTTAGCCCTAATCCCTACATATAACAAATACCCTTGCGACCCGCTTTGACAGATGTTTGCACTTTTCCCCGAGCCTTCACTAATACCCCTACTACACGTGATAGACGTCGTCTTTTACATACTTTCGGGGCGTACTGTGTTTTCTCGCCCCGGTTCTTGTTCTTCATCTTCATCTGGAACCGCCCTACCCGTGGGATGATTCTTTGACAGGGGGAAAAAAACCCGGAAGTGCTGTTTACTCCCCGCCATTACAAATTCCAATGGATTATGGCAGGAGGACGACAAAGGAAAGTTTTTACGATCCCGTGAACTCGGAAAAAATGGGAGACTTGTCACGTTTTTGCTATGATGAATAACAGCGGTTAATAAACGGGCTGCTCGCTCCATCCAGGGATTGGAAGAGCCTGGAATTGATTTGTTAAGGATGGGTACCTTTTAGTTTAGATTATAAGAAAGACACAAGATTTATCGCAACGAAAGGATCGATATTTGTTTCAAAACTTTGGTAAAATGCTGCAGATTCTTAAAGACGTCGTTCTACATAAATATAACTATTTTGAAATGCCATTTATTACAGAAAGAGAAAAATCGCAGAATCCATTCAATGGTCACACATAACAAAATGGGGAAGAAGTGACAAAGAATTTCCAAGTTTATTAATCTAAAACGAAAAAAGCAGTCAAGACGTTGTATCATTTAATTTACAAATCAGTAATTACTTGTGATTTCAACTGATATCATCTTTATAAATGTAAAACCTGTAAAGTTTTGTGTATCAAAAGATATTTGTTATTATTCATCGAATTGTTAAAAAAAAAACGGTGACACTATTGATAATTTAAATATTTTGTAGACTCTAATAAGACTTATAGAAATCTTTTGGCTTAAAATATTTGACATCTAGGATTTAGTAATGGTATACAAGTCTAAAGGGACTGTAAGATTACTTGCCTTTCTATGTAAAATAAACTGTGTATACTTTTCTAATTATTCAAGGAAATGCATAACTACTGATAAAGGTTTGAAGTTTCTTGATTTTAATATTAACTATAGAACTTTAGCAGAAAGTTTCTTTCTCAAAGTCATGAGCCAGAGCACAAAAGCTTTCCGATACGTTAAAGGTCAATATAAATTAATGCATTGAAAGGCTAAGCAACATTGTCTATATAGATTTATATATTTACTTATACATAAATCCTTTATTGATAAAAAAAAAAGAAAGAAATCATATTTCTCTAAGTGTGCAAAATATAATAATTTCATAGCAACAGTTAGCAAAGGAGTAGAATACAAAACTCGCTGCTGTATGATTTTAAGAATTCTTATTATTACTTTATATCGAAGTAAATAATAGTTTTGTGATGTTGAAAAAATATATTTAACATTTTCAATGCAATGTGAAATTTAAAAGATAAATATCGTTATTCCACAGGAAACTTAATTCAATGTTCTTGCGTAATTCACTTTTACGCAAGAAAGGTACAAATCGATAAAGAAATTCTTGACCGATTATGATTTTCGCGAATTTGTTTTCAATAAAAAAAAGTCATATAAGTTGACATTATAATACTCAAAAAATCTTGAATGCATTATTTGGTCACCCCCCTCTATTGGGTTCATAAAAAATACTGTGGATTTCATTTGTTCGCCGGGAACGTTTTTGGATCTGAATTATACCACTTTTCTGCAAATATGTCATATAACATAAGCTCATCATTCAAAAGCCTCTCATAAAGCTCTTTGTAAATTGATTATAATATATATAATGTTATAGCAGGATTTATTCTAGAATTATTGGCCTAACTATCCCCATCAAAAAAAATATTATTAAAAAATGGTTATAAAACCAAAAATATAAACTTAAAAATTTCTGAAAATTAAATTAAACTGAAAAATACAAAAAATGCCTAAAATAAATCATTGTGAATCAAAAGATAAAATAACAAATAAAAAGTATTAAAAAAAATTCGAAAGAAAGGAAAATCAAAAACTTTTCCAAAAACAACATACCACGTGTATTAATGCAGTACAATGAAATAATTAATACGAATACAGAAATTTTATTTATGTAGCAAATTAAATTTAGAAAAAACATTTACTCACTTATAAAAAACACATGAATGCTTTATTTCAAGTCATACAAGGATTTTTAAGAGCATTAAAATGAATCAAAATAGCCATGTAGCCCAAAACACCATAGTACATTTTGAGTGAAGAGTAACCATTTTTAAATGTTCCCATGATGCCAACACTAAACTCTAGAATGAAGCAGTCAATAGTTAAAGGCCCGCACAATTTACATGGAATATTAAAAATAAAAATTACTATTAAATATTGAAGAAAAACTCCTCTCTATCTAAAATCAGAAAATTATAAAAGAAAAATATCCTGAAAGACGAAATTTTAAAATGCAAGAAAATCACGATAAAAAAACGGCGACTAACACACACACATACAAACATGCACACACGCACATATATATATGTAGGATCAAGGCACCACCGGATCATCAAAAACGCCAGTTTACTAGAAAATCAATAAAAATAATTCATTTAAACAGCTAAAGTGATGTATTATATTATGAAAAATACAATAAACGCATATAAAGTGTCAAACGTACCAAATAAACTATAAAAAATGTACTGCTATGTATTGATAATCTACATTATTTCATAGAAGTAGGATATATAAAATAATTTTCTATTACTTGTCAGCCTGTGTAAAAATACTGGAATACTGGCAGGGCTGGAAAGGCAGAGTAGAGGGAGTACTGTACACACACACACACGTGTGTGTATGTGTTTATTCCAAGCAACGTATTGCGTTAGACTTGATCTATTACTTCGTACATACATTCTACTTAATTTATAACATTAAATAGCATTCGAAGTCATACACAACCAAATAAAACACGTATACAATATCATTCAAAATCATATCCTCAACTATTTTCTCTAGAAACAACCGCAATTTCTGCTATATATCTTTCAGTCTCCTGCTATATATCTTTCCAAACTTGCTTCAATTTTCGGGCTAGGTCATCAACATTCCCTGGTAGATGCAAACGACTTTCCATAATATCCCAGATATGCTTGATAGGATAAAGATCTGGTTGTCAAGGAAGTGTTTGACAAGCTATAAGACAATTCATAGCAACACGTTCTGCATATAGTTTAGCATTATTTTGATGAAAAATAAGGCCAGGGTACTGCAAAACGAACAGTAGCAAAAAAGGTCTCAGAATGTCGTCGACGTACCGCTGTGCTGTAAATGTGCCTGTAATAATAAGCAAAGTGATCCGGTTTTCAAGGGAAATGGCACCCTAGACTTTAACTCCTCGTTGGGGGCCGGAGTGGCGAGTAATAATGGAAGCAGGATCGTCACACCGCCCTGGGCTTCGAGGCAGGCACTGTTGGGCTTAGACACAGTTAAAAGCAGGCTTCGCAGCTAAAAACTGCACGTCCCCATTCAGTATCATTTCAATCTGATTGAGTCAAGCACCACTGTAAACTGGCTCGACAGTGTGAGGGTGTCAGTGACAGGTGAAGTTGTGGTCGGTTCGAGCGTATATTTCGCTCTATATGCCATCTGTGAATGATCATAGTGGACACTCGTTTGCGGGTAGCATATCTGAATATTGATAACGATGAATTAGGCGTTGTGATAGCTGATCTGACAATCACCCTGTCCTCCCGATCTGCTATGGCCCTATGTTGACAGCTACCCTCATGACGCTTAAATCTGCCATTGTCCACCCTTTTCTTTCAGCATCTTCTGATTGTCGCATCCCTTCCATCCATATGGCGATCGATTTTCCGCCGAACCTGCTTCTCTCCATCCATTGATACGATCTCTCTCAAACTCTGATAGTTGCTCGTAATGAGATAGAATTCTGCGGCGAGGTATTTATTCAGTCGTTGAAAGGTTTCCTAAATCGCAATGGAACAGAAAATTTGACCATATGTTTGAGAATTGCTTTTTATATAGATCTGATGAGATCGGAATTCTGATGCGCTGTAGCTCCATTCATTCATTGGATTCGAAATTTTAATCATTACCATTTTCGGATGAAATATCTTTCCATTCGAAATTTCATTACAATCAAAAAACTGCTTCTGGGTGAGACATTTTTTTGTTATAGAATATATATATGTATCTGTGTTGTGTGTGTGCAACCCTCCTGTTATTGTGTTCAGGATGGCCAAAAACACAAATTCTCTTAGATATTCATAACATTTAATTAAAACATATAAGAACAAAACATTCGCAATTTTAACAAAAATCTAGAATCATCGTTTAAAAATGTACGTCATCCTTCTCTGCTTGCTTTTGACTGTCTCCCCCAATTATAATCTCGTGGAAAGGAGCACTAGAGCCTTCTACAATGTAGCAATCATCGGTTTATTCCAGTTCAACGAATTTGGCTGTCCTGACCGCATGAAATGACCTCACCGTCTTAATTCCAGTTATAAGAATATTTAAAGATTTATATATCCGCAAGGATGTGTCTACTACTCAATCAGAAAAACAATGCTTAATAGAGAAGAATTAAAAGCAGAAACAAAATATAATAATTAAGTACTATCCATCATCTGCGGAAGTTACCATCGCCATTCGAATATCATCGTCTTGCTTTATCATCGGATGCACTTTTTTCTTCTTACTAACGTGTTCAGAAATACATATAATATAGACATACTAAGCGGGGGGGGAATTTCATTATTCGGGAAAAGTGATAAATCTGTTGGATAAAGTCTTAATCAGTAGACACATTCAAATAAATTAAGCATAGTGTGATATTTTATTGTACGCACCATATTTTTTATAAATTCTGTTCAAATAGCAAATAGTTGTATTGTTCATTCTTTTGTGTTCTCTTTTTGAATCTACACAAGTGTCATTCCCTCTAATTTTAATAATTTTGCATGACCATAAGGATTTCGAATTAAACTTAAGATAGGTCTAAATATTGTGCATTTTATAGCACCTAAATCACTTTATTTATAGCAATAAGGCGTCTACCTTCGTAAGTTATATTTCTTCTTATTCTGCTCTTGATTTTTGTATATATTTTTTAAGCATTTTTTCGTAGATCGTTACAATATATTTCAAAATTAGCTTAGAACTCGGCTTTAATTATTTCTTTCAATTTATCAGTATGTTTCGTATTCATTCTGGTCCCGAATAATAACTCAAGAGGAGTAGAATCTCTACATCTTTGATAGGCTTTATTAATAGTTTGTTGCAGCTCATTCTCATGTTTATACTAATGCGAAAGAATTTCAAGTCACAGCTTCGATAGAACGGGAATGATGTTTGATTTAATCTTTCAGTTTGCCCATTAGCACGTGGAACTCCAGTTGAGATTAGATGGTGTATAATTTCTTTGGAACAATATTCTTTTCATAATCTTTAGACGTAAATTTTTTGAAACGACTGGAAATAAGTCTTAATGCAATTCCAAATGTAGTTTTCTGCTTTTCCAATTCTGATATAACTTCAGTTGATGATGTCGGCTTTGAGGAATATAACTACATGAATTTTGTAATGCCGTATAGTCTACAAAATACTCGTACATTACTCAGCGAAAAATGGGTATTCAAAATCGAGTACAAAGTACTCACTTTTGAATACTTCTCATACTTAAAATAGTCCAATCCCAACGTTTTGAAATTTTAGACTCGACCGTACTAATTTTTTGTAACATGTACGTATTGAAAATGGAAACTTCACATACTCATTTTTGATGATATTTATGTTTTAAATATGAGTGTGGAATAGAAAAATGAGTATAAAAATTAGTATATCATGTGTTCATTTTTAAATCTGTTACTGTATTGAATACGAGAAGGAACAAAAAAATGAGTATGTAATTTATTCATTTGTGAGTCTGTTTCTGCATCAAATATGAGTATGTATCGCATTCCTTTTTATTCATCATGCAACAATAAAGTATGTATTGCATCAATTTTCGATTATGTTGTTGCGTCAAATATGAATTATAAACAGATAAGTATGTATCAAATTAAATTTTAAGGGGTTTAAATAAGCACTCCTTTATTTGCAACTATCATTTTTATCATCTTACACATTATTTAACATACACTTTATGAAGATTTGATACAAAACTTTGTATCGAAATTCTTGAATTCACTGTAATTAACAAAACCGTTGCTTTAAGAAACCAAATTCCAATTGTTATGTGAGCATGAATTGTACTTTGAACTTATACCTCAAATTTAAATAAATTCGTGTGTTTAATAAATATTTAACGAAAATAGTTTCAAGAGTTAAATTCTATTCAAAACAAATGTGATATAGATCTGAGCTAATAGTTCCAGAAGCAATTTGGTTCAATAAAAATTATATATTTTCCATTATAATATATATGGTTTAGTAATTTGAATAAAATAGAAGCAATATATAATTTTCTTAAAATCCTATACATGCAGAAATGTGAGTATTATTTAAAGTCCAGTCTCTTAATATTAAGTTATTGCAAATATCTTGAAATATTATGATGAATACTATATTTTCTATCGTAAAAACTTAGAGAACAGCATTTCATTCCAATGCCCTTCTCCCCCCCCCTTTTTTTATCTAACATAAATATACATATCCTTTTGAATTAACATAACAAATCTAATACCTATAATTAATGATTCACTGTAAACAGAAAAAATAAAGCAAACCAAATCATATTTTTAAAAATTAATTCTGAATATCATACACATACATAAAAAAATATTCATAATTTTGGAACAAGAATATTAAAAAAAAATTAAGTTTTTTACTCCCATAGATGAAAGTATGTCGTTTTAAAAAGCACTTAAAAACACTGCTATTTAATCCATACTATAGTCCAAATCCATCCCCAATATTTCAACATAGCTTCGGTTTTAATGTAACGTACAATGAAGTATAATTTAAAATATATGAAGTTAATTTAAAATTAATACGTAAGCGTACATAATTAAACAGATTTTTTACTTGATTTAAATCAACCACATATCTTGAAGTTACTAAGTATGAGTGAAGATGCTTTTCGTACAGAGTTGTTTAAAATAATAAATCCAAATAACACATTTAACCCTAAATTAACACCTAATATTTGCCAAAGTGCAATTTGAAATTGTATACCTTGGTCAAAAAGTTGTCTCAAATGTTAAATAATCGGAATCTGATAAAAACATGAGTATGTGTAGAGTTCGTTTCACTCTCAAGAACTTTCAATTTACGAGACACGTTGTTATAGAAATACATCCCCTAGTTCGTAAATGTATTCTTCACCTACATAAGTTGAAAATCAACTGGAGTGTGTGTGAAGTGGATGAATTTCTGATCATTAATAGATGTTTTAACTGTATGGGGTACAATCACCGAGCTTCTGAATGCGTTAAACCCATGGCCTGTTTCAACTGTTCCGAAGAACATAAAGTAAAGGATTGTTCGAAGACAAATGTTGAGGTTTGAGTAAATTGTGTCCTTTTCAATCGCAAGACGAATACTTTACGTAAAAAAGTGAAGGTTGATCACAAACCTCTCACAGAGAGCTGTCCTAGTCATGCTTTTATGAAAATGAACACTCAATCACGAATTAATTATGGCTAAGTCATCTAAACAAGATCTGAAATGTGTTCAATTAAATCTCCACAAATCAAAATCTGCGACGCAACAGTTAATCTTGAACACGGAGAAGGAAAATATTGACTGTGCTCTAGTTCAGGAACCACACTGCTACAAAGGATCTCTCCCAGGTTTTCCAAGCAGCTATAGAATCTATCATGTTCCTGATTCTGACTGTGTTAAAGCGGCCATTATAGTACGATCACGTGACTTTTCCACTTTTTTAGGCTATAGAAATACTGATTATAATATAGTTACATTGGATGTTACTATTGGAACGTCTATGTTCCCTTTTTTGTCATATTATTTTGAACCCTCAACGAATATTGATTTAGATCTTCATAAAATTAATCAAGTCTTCATGAGTAAGAATATTTATCGACTTGTTTGGAGCATGGATTCAAATGCTAAATCCGAATTATGGTTTAGTCCTTATTCAAACAGTCGTGGAAACAAACTAAGTGACTTTATTTCTTCAAACAATTTATTTGTTGTTAATGAGGACTGTGGCCCTACTTTTTGTGGAACCCAGGGATCAAGTTACATTGATGTCACAGTTTTGGGTGCAGATCTGCTCCAGGATATAACATGTTGGGGTCTTTCGAATCCCTTTCTGATCATATGATGATAGAATTTGATTTATGCATCTTTGTTGCTTGGCGTGACCTATCAATTGCTCCTTTTATAATTTTCAACACTAAGAAAGCAAACTGGTGTCGTTTTCGAGAGTTTTGCCTTCCTCGCATTGCTCATATTCTTAGTGCAATTGAAAATTGCACCGATGGTCCTTGCCTTGATTCTATTGTTGAAGAATTTTGTTTGATTCTATTCAACGCATCTTCTTCTTCTATACCTATTAAGCACCATGGTATCCATAGGGTTCCTTGGTGGTCTATTGAAATTGGATGTATGAGAAAAAGACTTAATGCTTCCAGGCGTACATTTCAGAGGTCTAGAAATCCAATCCTCAGAGAGATATATAAATGTAAATACATGAATAATAGAAAAGAATATAATCAAATGCTTACTACCGCTTAGTCTGATTCTTGGAAGGCATTTCTTTCGACTATTGACGTTCACAATGTTTGGAAAAAAATTTATACATACGGTGTCAAGAGAAATTTCATGAAGAAAATAGAAATAACTGGCATTCTACTAAGAAGTGGTAAGACAACTAACACTTTAGAAGAAGCTATAAATGCGGTGCTGCATAAGTCTTTCCCTTCGGATCCAGTGGAGGAGGATGACTCTTTGCAAAAGGAGAAACGCCAGTCAATGCTAACTGATTATAATTCCCCCCTCGATTCTCCTTTTACTTCTGATGAAGTCAACACAGCAGTTGCTATGCTTAAGTCAAATAAGTCTCCTGGTCCTGATTCTATTTCAGGTGAAATAGTCAAACAGTTTCATTCAATGTTCCCTTCTTTTCTTCACAAACTTTTCAACGTCTGTGTAAGTGTAAATACTTTTCCACGTAGTTGGAAATGTGCTCAGGTGGTGCTAATATCCAAAGGAAATGATTTTAAGACTCCTCATTTGGATAATCTTAGATGTATAAGCTTACTTCCTGTTTTGGGAAAGTGTTTGGAAAAGCGTTTCGTCAGCAGAATTTGCTGGCATCTGCGACGTGGTGACTTTCTTTCATGTGATCAGTATGGGTTTACTCCTCAGAGAAGCACCGAGGACACTCTATTACGTCTCCAGGAGATTGTCCAAAAAGGCAAGAAAAGGAATCTCCACACAATTCTGGTATTCCTAGATATAAAAGGTGCATTTGACAATGCTTGGTGGCCTGGCATTCTACACCTCCTTCGGGA
>BMAW01088578.1:0-13604 GCA_019974015.1 Nephila pilipes | reverse complement strand
TATAGCCGTGCCGTCTTACTATAAACCCTTTCGCTACCGGAGGGAGAAAAAGAAGTGCTTCACTAGGCCCGCGGCTTCTTACCGCGGAGTGTCACGCTGTGCCCAGACGATTTTAGATAAGAAACCTAATTCTTGAAAAAAATTCCGCTAAAATCGGCTATTCATTAAAATACTTTGGTACTTACATATATTATTTAAAATGCATAAAACTTAATATATACAAAAGAAAAAAAGATTTAACCGAAAATTGAATGTTTTATACATAAAACTACATAAGAAATCATACTTTTAAGAAAATACAACATATATATTCATATGTTACATAAATTTCATGCTGTAATGATGTGCCATTATATGGAATATATAGATATAAAAGATAAATCTTATTTTACTGTATGGTATATTTATGAAAAAAAAATAATGCATAATACAGCGTCACATGTCTTACACACATATTTTGACGCTTCATGCAAGATTTTGAGCAAAGGGCACATCTTAGTCCCCCCCCCCTTTATTTTTTTACTTTAATGTCAATATACAGATTTTGATTATTTTCGTTAACATTACTGTCAGATTCATTTATTATTTCGCAAATCTCAGAATCAGATAAACACTTTCTTTTCGTCAAGACTGTCGCTACAAATAAAAACTGACCTAATGAAACGAACAGCTGAGAGCATCTGCTACTAAAACCCCTAAACCCCTTAAAGTGCCATAAATTCTCTATCGAACTTCTACGCAGCAAGGAAGAAAGAAAAAAGCAAACCGATATCAAGTGTACTCTTTAAATCGTGTCATTGCTTTTAAGGGGCCACGCCGCAACACGGGTTTTTAACAATTACCCCCCGCCTGGTAGCCAGAAGTAAAATCCAAGCTCATATCACCAAGATCAACACTCCAAATAACCTATCTATATAGATTTCGCGGTATTGTAACGCCATATAGTAACATTAAAAATCAAATAAAATGTTCTCATCGAGCGTATCTCTATTGATACGTTGGACTGTAGAAGACACTCACGTAGCGTATCGTCCGAAATACGCTGGGCACAGGAGAGCCAACACGAGCATATCGTCTGTGATACGCTGGGAGCGAACGGGTTAACACAAACTCTGATTTTTACTTTCGGGGAGAGTGCAAATTACTGCTCCACAAAATTGAACCACAAAGATTACTGCCTGAACCGACTAATATAATAGCTAAATTATTTTTATACACTCAAGGTGAGTACCACCTTTCTATTTTATGCGATCTTTTGAACAGTTGGCGTTGGGTGACCGCCAAGTGTGGTTAGAAAGTCATACGGTGATGATGAAAAAATTTATTTATTCAGATCCATAAATAATCAACATCCAACCCTTGCTCTACTTTATTTGGAAAACCGTTTCTATAAGCACTTGATATAACGTTTAATATAATAAAATTTTCTTATTATATCAATCGGATTCGAATTTTTAGAATATTTATAGATGTAGGCACGAATGCTTCTCCTATTGTAGATCCTCTCTACGCTCACTCTTAGAGATTCTTATTTAACTCAAGCATGATAAAAATGAACAGAGGAAACAAAATGTAACAAAAAAGATAAGTCAAATTTTTTAGAGTGCAATGAGTCTTTTATTTGACAAAAGAGAGAGAATTATGTAAAAAAAAATTCGTTAAATTAATTTTGTGGAACGAGGAATAAATTATATTTATTTGCTTGACTTTTTTTTTTTATAATTTATAGAATAAGTAGCACCAATAGCATACCATTTTCAATAAACAACAAGGAAAAGAAATACTTATAAGTTGAATACTCTTTACAAAATACCCTAAGAGAAATCAACATTTTAAGTAATTTAATATCTATTTTTAAAACATTTTTTTTTTCAATTTATACTTATATCTTTACTACAATTTTAATGAAAGGCTAACTAAAGGGGAGAAATATCATTTGTAATTTATTTCTAGATTAATCAGAACAACCATTTATTTAGATTTTTATTTATACTTCCAAAAATGATTTTAATATTCGTAAGTGACCGGATAAGTGCATCTACGATACTTGCTTCACTTAAAATTATTAAAATGTGTGTATTTATTTGTTGAAATTATAAAGATATTCTCTTCACTGATTTGAAAGATGTATTATAAATAAGAAATTGATAAATAGATATCCAAAGAGAAAACTGTGCTTTGGAATTGTAAATAAATATTTTTTAGCATAAAAAATATTTGTATTTGTGGTTTTTTTTTAATATTTTTTTTTGAATCTGGTACATTTTTATCATATCCTAAATTATCAGTAGTGCTAATATTTTCCAGATTATAAAATATAATTTTCCATGGAGTAAATATGTTTTTTTTTTATTATTAAACCTTTACGAACGTTAGTTATTGCACAGTATTTGTACAAAATTAAATGGAAATTTGAATTATACAATTAATTTTTTTAAACTTTTCCATAAATTCTAGTTTTAAAATTTTAACTATATTTAGTAACAGAAATGTTATAGTTACTCTGTAAACCTTCGAAGTTTTCGAATAGTGGAGTTTATGCAAGATGTATATCGTAAGTAAACGTCTGTAAGAAATGTAAATACAGTTTTTAATCATTAATTGTTGATACGTAATTTGCTATGCATATAAATGCGATTTTCTTTGCTTAAACAGATACATAAATATAGATAATAAAATATAACTTATATTGCTTTTAATTCAAAAGCATAAGGATTTATGTAAACTTGGTAAAAAAAAATAAGCTCGTTTTTCCTCAGTTGCCTTAATAAACTGATGAAAATTTGAAGTAAATCAGGTGTTATCACAAATTTTGTGTGCTTTATGCAAATACGATACATGTATTAGGTCATCCGGAAAGTTCCGTCTGTTTGTGAAATGAAATAAAATAATAAATTTTTCATACATTTAATGATATATATTTTACAATATAATTTCTGTTGTTACTAGAATTGGTATATAAACATTCCAGCAAGATGCCTCGTGAATTAAGTGAGAAAAATTTGCTTAATCGAATCTTCATATTTACATCTGTGCTCGGAACAAAAAAAAACTTTTTTGGATCGGACGATAACTGGTGATGAAAAATTGATTATTAGCGAATACATCGTAAGGAAAAAGAGGGAACTTTGAGCATGGACTATCTGTCCCCTCCACCTCTAAATCGGCATTGAGTAGGAATAAGGGAACGTTGTGTGGGGGAGTAGGACTTCCAAGAACCCATACATTCCGAGCTTTCGAAACCTAACAAAACTCTCAATTCAGGGAGGTACTATCAGCAAATGGATCTCTTAAACAAAGCACTAAAAGGAATTAGGCCGGTGTTGTTCAATATGAAGCACATTATATTGTATCATGATAATGCAAAACCGCGTGCTGATTTGGCGATTCGTTGAAAATCACAGAGTTAGGCTGAGAATTTCGGTCGCATCCCCCATACTCATCCGACATAACGGCCTCTAATTATCCCTCGTTTATCTTCCTGCAAAAGTTTTTGAAAGGAAAAAATTCAAAATTGAAGTATACGTCAACCTAGCTCAACTTGAGTTTTTCATTTCTAAAGATAATGAATTTTTCAAAAATGATATAAATAATTTATCTTCACACTGGCAAGGGTTCATAAATAACCATGGAAAGCGCATTGTACAATAAATATCATTAAATTTAGGAAATATGTATCACTTCAAAACCAATTTTTCGGTAGACTTAATACTTAAAATTTTATAAAATAACAATTTTTTTTCTATTCTAAATATAATATTTTGTCTTTAATTTCTTGATGCGAATTTCTCACTTCTTAATTAAATTAAAATTATTGTATAGGAATGCACTGTATAATATTGTTAACAAATAAACAGACAATCAACAAAAGACATCGTTCGAAATTTTGTTTTTTGTTTCCACTGATACAAATGTTTTGATTTTTCCCATTGCTCTATCACACAAGATGTTGATTATAGTAATGAGGAAATAAGAAAAATGTGTAAGAAATATTGAGTAATAAATTTTAGTTAGCCACTACAAGGGATATTGTTTTATTCAACGACAAAATATTGTAGATTATCAGTTTTCAAAATAAAGCATGTTATGCAGGTGACTTGTTTAGTTTCATTTTAAAGCACCAATAATTGCACATAGTTCTTAAATATATTCAGTTAAATAATATATAGTATGGTACAATATAATATCGTATGGACAATAATAAATACATTATTGTCCATGATCCATTATTCAATCGTTTTCTTTAATTCTGATATTTAATTTCATAATTCGATTTTCTCATATAGTTATTTATCTTTTTTTTTCTTTGGTTGTTAAAAGTTGACATTGTTTTGAAACATTAAAAGTTTTTACGTTTTTATGTATTGACAAGATGTCCATAGAATAAAGAATACAATGAAATTGTGGAAATCGCCAATTTGTTTTAGAAATCCTAAGTTAATCATTCAAGACAGTTAGCTTTAAAGGTTAATGATATTGCCATATCTATAAAACAAACAGAAAGCCTTTAAAAAAAAAACAAAATATGCTTCTAATTAGTAAATTCTAGTGAATTATAAGAACAAATTCCTATTTCCAATTTATTCCAAATCCAAATAAATTCCTTATGATCTGAAAATCTTTTCCAAATGAGATTTTCTTTAGTGATAGAAGAGTTTTAATTTTCTTATCGTTTTCAAAAGTTTGATTCTAAACTTAATAAATATCCTAAGATATTTCGCAGAAGATTCGAAAAGTTTTAAATTTAACATGGCAGCATTTGAATTATTTGAAAGAGAGTACATTTTTGTTATTGAAAAAGAACTGCCAAAGTTTTCTCTTAAGGTATCAGTTATTCAATAGATATTTGGAAATGAATTTAGGAATGAAATTAATTGTCCTTTTTTGAAACAGTTCTAGTACAGAGAACGTGGTAGTCATTGAGAATTTCAAAAAAGAACGATATGATTATTTCCTATTTTATAGAAGCAAAACAGAATTCTAAATTTTCTTAAAAACTTCAAAGAAATATATGTTCATTCGCAGGATTGAGAATAAAACTCCCTTTTCAACTCTGTTACTTTTTGATTCTATTTAGTGTAAAGTATCTTCTGATTATAGACTTTTTTAAATTAGTCTTAATTATAGATATAAAACAGTAATGCTTATACATTTAAGACATTAATAATAATTTAATTTTTTGAAGTGGTTCGGTTCGGTGAATGAAAGAGACATGTTTTAAAAAACTTGAAAAATAACAAACAAAGACTATACCTTTTAATTGCTGAAGAATGTCATTTCAATTGTATTTTCCTGTTTGAAAAAATTTATTTGTAGTGTTTTATCCATGCATTTAGTATATGTAACAGCCAAAAAATAAATCAAATCTTTTAACACACTTAATTTTATAGCAGATAAAGTTTCAATAACCAGTCCATAAGGAAGCTAGAAACTTCAAACAATTTCTGCATTTTTAAAGTGTAGAAACAATATTAGGAATAAATTTTAACTTGTTCGATTTTTGAAAATGCAGATATTATTTTTTTAATCCGGGTGTCTTTTTTTTTAGTTTCAACCATAATAGAACAAAACGAATTCAATTATTTATAATGTAATAGATATAACATATTTTTTATATTTTTCTTTAAATAAAATATTTAGCATATTTTAAGCAAAATTTATATTATCATAATACATGTAAAACATTGTTCAAGATAAATAATATATTCCTTTATATATTTTCATTGAAGTTTCTCAAAGAAATATAACACTTTATTGCAACATAAACTTTCACATTTTACTTTGTCTGTTAATCCAGATGTTTTGCAAAATATTCATTTCTAATTATATTTGGGACCAAAAATTTATAAAATACTTTCTTTCGCTTACAAAATCTCAACATTATGCATATGTGAAGCCTTTTGGTGATAAATTGATAAATTTCCAAGCGATTTCTGGGCCAGTTGGGGAAAGTTGAAGACATTTAGTCTTTAGTCTGCCAAAAATCTTAAATTTGCGAATAGATTCTTTATTCTAGGAACTTTTACATTTTTTCTTTTATCTAATCCATCGTATTCATTTTGTTTTAATAATCTGTATTTTTAAGAGTAAGAAATCTTGTTTTATTTTGTCTTATAGCATTTATTTTTCTCTTCAGGTAGTAATATTTATTTTAATAATTTATTTCCTGGATTTCAAATATTTCAAAAGAAATTTTACAGTCTTCTGAAATCAAAGAAAAACTCCAAATCACATAAATCTTCAATATTAGTGCTCTGTATCATTCAAATAAATATATTAGTTTTGATTGCAGAATGGAAATAGAATTCTTAATGTTCTCGAATTCAAAAAGGACTAGTGGAAGGGAACTTAAATTGTATTAAGTGTCTTAAAATTTATACACGCAAGAGGAAATGTAAGATTTCTATTTATTTAATAATAATAGTGGTATTTTCGTGATATTGTATGAAGGAAGTGTTTTGAAAGCAGGGATTAGTTGTGTTATATACTTTGAACTGACACCGTAAAATACTCGATTTAATTTCATTTCCAAAAGAAGTGACATAGAAGAACAGCGGAAGTTTTGTATCCGAAAAAAAAAAAAGACTATTTTCCTCTACTTTCATTCATTTTGAATTTTTATGATCAATTCCATGAGAAGGAGATTTTTTTTTCATTGAAACATGGACTTGAATAAATACGTAGGTAAATATAACTGCGAAGACATTAACGTAAAGCATGGCATACGTTTCATTTTAGTAATATTTTGTACAACAATCATATCATCAAACTTACTGATTGCATGGTTTGATCAAGATAATAATGTTTAAGGCTGTAAAATTTTAAAATTTTAAGACTTCATTTGTTGAAATTAGCCCTAAAATTAATATAAATTTGGAAGGAATTAATATAAATTTGCAATCATAATTATGACCATTTATGTATTATTACAATCAAGGAAATATTCTTCAGCACTATAATTGTTTTTTTTTTTTTGTTTGGTGGGAAATCTACTAGTACAGTCGAAGTCAGATTTAATGCTCAAACTGCAGATTCAGTTTAAAGTACCTGCCACAATATTGAGCTTTTCAATGATATTAATAATTTTTTAACACTTATGAGGAATTCCCCATTTCAAATTCAATAAAAAAATTTCTAAAATACGGGTTCGGCCGGGATTTGAACCCGGGACCTCTCGCACCCTAAGCGAGAATCATACCCCTAGACCACCGAACCACGTTTATGTCTCCAGAACATAATTTTATGATCTTCTCATATCATGTATTTTTATGTTACCAATTTCTGCTTGTTTATAGAGTGCAGCTGATCTCTTTGCTCGAACTCTTATTATGCATTTAACTGTCTACTTTTCTTTCTTTTCTCATTTTCCCCGCAAATTCATCAAATACATAGTAAGCCGAAAAGGTTCTTTTAATTTTGAAGACATCATCTTTACTTTCAATCTATGAAATTTAACTTTCAAAATGCATTTTGTTTAAAAATAATTTTCAATAAATAAAAAAGATATATCCGCAAAAACTGTATGTAAAATTATTATCCTCTGAAAATGTTACAGTAATCACTATAATAGCATTCAATTACTGCCCCTCATTCAGTTTTTGGTAGTTTCTGTTTGTTAATGTTTGTGGTTTATGACTCTCAGAAGCCAAGTGCTATAAAGTTTTTGATTAATTTTAAAACACAGTAAGCGCACTTTATTTCTATATGTTCAGCCCACGGACATGCAGAATTAGAGATTTTGCCAGATTACTGAGCGTCAGTATAGTTTTAAAGAGTAATAAATAACTTTAGATAATATTTATACAATTAAAACACGTATTTATCACTTTGATGTATATCCTGAAACTGCGTGAAACAGCTGCTGGATTTCGACATGATTGTACTGAACACAATACATAGTTCTAACATTTTGCAAAAGTGGTATATATCCTGCATGAAAATAAGTATTGCACGAAAACAAAACCTGACAGTTAGGTTAAACAATGAGTGATATTGCGAGCAATGCTGTGCCGTCACCTTGCTGTCAAGGTAAATAAACGCATGAATCCACACGAAAAAGTTCAAAAGTAAACGCCCAGATTAAAGCCCGATTATACTTGTAGAATGTGCCGATCTATCAAATGTTGGATTAAAGAGTGCTGATTGCAAACTTTTTGTTTAAAGCAATCGTAATATATCGATAAGTACAACTAGTATGAATAATGGATTATTGTTATATTCAAAGGGACACAGTATCCCGAAAAAGGACCAAAATATTCAAAAAGATTATTAAATTATTTAAATCCTATGACATTTTCTAAGTATGTCATACTGGTTATATCCTAAGATTATATATATATCAGATGATTTTTTCTGACTACATATTATTTTGTTCGTTTTAAAGTTTAGTTTAGAATGCCAAATCATTCCATTGACGTGGAATTATTTTAATTGGTTTTTCACGCATTTTATTTTTCATAATGGTTATTAATTTGAAATGCTGAAACCTTTTTTTAATTCATAAAAATGTTTTTTTTAAAAACTTTTCTAGTTATTTTGTATTATATGTTTGATTATTCTGTGCATTGATTTAGGATTTAGATAAATAATCACTTTAAAAAATTCCAAGTTATTGGATGCAACATGTCATTTACTCTTTTTCATATTCTCTGATAGAAACATTTCATTAAGATCTATAAATGATTTTAATACACCTAAAATGATGAAACGAAAAGAGAAAAACATTCCTAAGAAATAGAGAAAAACTTGTCTATAAGTATTAAATTTTTAGAAGATATGAGAAATTTATAATAATGAAATATTTCGAAAAATATTAAAATTTAAAAAAAAAAATGTTTTTGAAAAGTAAGGTTATTTTTTTATTACTGAAATGTATATTGTATGCGTATTGAAATAAGGTAAATAAGACCCTATTCTAATAAATGTCTAATTTTAAAAATCAAATGCTCATAGTATACTACGTACTCTTAAATCGCTTTAAAATTAAACGCAATACACACGTAAACGACGTATACGTACACGAATACGAAATAAACGACGTTGTGTATTTCAGCACACTATATTTGTGCTGAAATACACAACGTCTTTGTTTGTCCTACATCAACGTGATTTTCAGTTTACAAAACACAAAATTAATAATATGGAGCAAGGGATTAAAAAATTACTAAATAATGTAGAATTTCTTTGCATGGATTCATGGGATTTATTGAAATTAAGAAGATTACATGTACTAACAAGGTGTGGCATATTTCACTCATTTTTTAACTCTACATCTAACTTTTAATCTTAATATATAGTCAATAGGTTCAAAACTTTAATTAAAGATACGTAAGGGAAGGATAGCACACTTTTATTTACCTATCAAGGAAAATATGCAAAATCGTTCTCTCTCGAATCCAAATTAACTCAGTAAATCCTAGTTTATATTCAAATAATAAGTCTTAGTTTATCATATACCTCATTCTGATTCAAGCACTTCTCGATTATAGAAAATTTGCCTCCTCTACTCTGATCAGGAGTCACTTACAACTACTATGAATATAAATAATTAATTACGATATTCATTCCAATTTACAATATGTATCACAACTTGTCATTATTCTCTCTCTTTTCTTTCCTTGAATTATATTTCGCTTATATATGTATATCACTATCCTTAATTCAATTCATTGAACTTATAATGTTAATTTAATTTATCTAATCAAGTTTCATTTGATTGGATAGGAGTTTTAAATTTATTCAATTCAAATAACCGAAATGTCCCCGAGGTTAGGAAGAGAAAATACCGAAAAGCCTAACATCACAATTATTATGGCACTTTTTATAATTTATTACAAACATCAATTCTATAATTCACCTTTTACAATTATAAGAATCTATGCCATTAGAATATACATTTACACCGAAAGTAGCACGACATTATTTTGTTCTGAGCCTTATATGAAATTCCTTATAATACACGTATTAATTTATTTTATAGATTGGCAACTTTTGTTAGACTCAATGTAATGATATGTTTAATTCACTTTCCGCTACATCAATAAAAAAATATCTTATTTAAAAATTATTTATCAACGTTAATTTTTTTTTAAACTGAAATAATTATTTTCGAATTCACTGTGAAATACATTCCCTTGGCTTATAAAAATATTATAATGCTGAATTTACATTTTTTAGAAACTGAAGTGACATTTTCAAAAACCGTAAAAAAAAAAATCAAAATTTCAATTCACTTGTAAATTTGATCCATTCTAAAGCATTAAGAAGTATTAAGAAGAGAGAAAATATTATTTTAATCCTAGGGTAAAAAATAGTTTATTAATCCAAAAGGAACAGGAATACGAAATAGAATACAAAATTAATTTCTAGGAGTGTTCCAAACATTTTGCTTTACTTACTCACCATATCAGTTTCATTTGTTTTTTGGATTAAAAAATTTGTTGCAGCATTTCTTGTTCCTATTTTGTGTTTTGTTTCCTTTTAATATTTTTTGAAGTAACTATTTATAATCTGCCATTAGAAATAAAAAATATTTTTAGCATAATTAATTGAAATTATATTTATTCGAAATCTCATGTTTATTCTAGATTGAAGAAGTTTTAACTTTTAATACAAAAAAAAAATTGTATATTTTTAATTGTAGTGTAATCTGAACCATAAAAAGAAATACTTTCCTTTCTTCTGCCTTATACTCAATTTAAAGAATAATATTATCTTTCTCATTAATCCCAGTTCAATTTATATTCATGTAATTTTTTATTTTTGTATATTAGTTTATTTCAGAAAAATATAAATGTTTGAAAACTTTTATTCAAACTTAAAATCTCTGCAAATCTTCAGAATTTTAAATAATAAATTGTGAATAAAGAGCTATATTGTTGGTTGGTTTTATTAACATCGCACTAGAAGCAACACGAGGGTTATCGGCAGAATGAAAACAAATTTGGTTTTGTAAGGAGTAAGTTAAATTCTAAAAAAAAGAAAAGATAACTCAGAATATTACAGACTATCAGATTATTTTTTTTTTCAGATCAATCATTCGATTAAATTATCAGTAGAATCATTTCTTGAATTTTATATGCGCATTCAAAATTTATATTTATATATTATGTATTATAAATATATTGATGTCTTATAAAAATGAAGTGTTTTTGATACATTTTATCCATTGCTTTGGAGAACTAAGATAATGTGTTTATCAGAAGGGTTGAGAATAAAAAAGAAAGTTAGATAAATGCGCACAAAAGTTGGCTTTGAATTGTAAATGAATTTAAAGATAATTACTGAAGATAATTAGATACCATCTCTCGTTTATCTTCATTTTAAATGAATAAGAGTCTTTAATTATTTAAAGGCATGATATTCCTGAGATCTGAAACGCATAAATGATAAGAAATGCTAACGAAATTAAACTAGAAAAAATATAAAAACCAAAGTTGAAACAAAGAATAATGAGATTCTTTACCGAAAGTTTTTACAATTAGAATAGTTCAATCAGAGACACAAAACTTTTCAAAAACGCGTAGAATTTTAAAACAATATCGAAACATTGTTGTTAGTGCTACGATTTTGTACAGAAATGATTAATTGGTATCCAAACACATATTTGTTTAAAAACTGTACCGAATAAGAACAATTTAATTACTTTTTCAAGAACTTTGGAGATGGTTTAATTCAAATAGAGGATGGATTATATTAATTCCATTTTCATTCCGAATCATTCGGTGATTTCTTTGTATGATTGCATGGTTACTTTTTATATTAAATTTTTTTTCTATTCTTCAACTTTTCAAAGTAACCCTCTTCTTTCTAGTTCATTAGAAACTTTTATTTCGTGAAAATAACAAAAGAAAAAATCATTATGATTTGAATTTGAATGACGAACTGCACGGAATTTTTTCCTTGCAGGTATGTAAAAGAATTTGCATTGTAAAATAAGATTCTTTTGAACAAAGGTTTGGCAATTTCATACAAACACCATCCAATTTAATAATTACACTTTAAAATAGAGACAGAAAGTAAATCAGTTTCAAGCAAATATTTCACGCAATAATATTCAGAATAAGAATAAATACATTTTTATACACTTAAACCAATTCGAAAATCAAATACTGAAAGTATTGCTAAGCAAACGTATATCAAAGATTGAATTTTTACGAGTTTGAAAGCCTTAAGTGTTTTATACTTTTTCAAAAATTATTCTTTTGTGTAAATTCCATTGAAAATAAATTAATTTTTGTTCAAAACGTTTTCAAAGATATTTGCAATAATGTTATTTCATACAATGTAAAAATACTTTGCTTTTAAACCAAAATTGCTTTTCCCGTTTCTGAAAAAAACAAAAATAAAAATTCATTTTTAAAAATCTTTTTCAGTCTTTCGAAGCATACATTATTAAAATTATACATTTTAATTGGATACAGAAAGTAATTTGCAATATCTTTAAATTAGGAACTTATTCGAATGACATTTAGGATAAGGTGTGCCCTTTTGTCTTCAAAACGAAAACAACTTATTTTGCAGAAAACACCACGTTCAAATTTGGATTTTCTCATGCACTTGATTCTCAAAAAACTATCAGTTTCTTCAATTAAATGTGCACTTGTAGAATAAAGTAAACCTTCTGTACTTTTAAGTAATATAAAAATAAAGTTGCGTTTATAAAACTTTTGCAGATGACGTTTCCTACTAGAGATCTTTCTAAGGCAAGCATGATTTTAATGGAAATATATAACGATAAAAATTATTTTATATGTTCGATTTAATATGAATTTTAAAAAAGAGGTTAATCGTTTCTTAGTTATATATTTCTCTCTCCTCTCTTTTCCTAATTGTTTGATGCAGTAATTTTATTGTAGATAAAACGCAATAGCAACATAGAGAGGATGTTTACATATTTTAGACCAGTTAAGAGGGCATTTTTTAATATTTAGAGATTGCTAAACTAATTTAGAGATCTAATTTATTAGAGAAGACTACTTTTTTTAAAAAATTTTCTTTTAAAAATCTTTTTTTTCTTTCTGTTCTCCATGTCTGCATCAAGCTTTGATAGAAGGTGTTTCGATATCTCATCATGATGGAGAGTATTTCGTAAAATTACGAGAAGTTTTGTTTGCTATTTTTGTTTTATTGCTTTCAAGAGTCCGTCAGTCCTGGCGGGTTTTAGCTTAGCTAACAGCTTTTTTCAGCATACCAAAAGCACAATGGTTCATAAATGAAGAGAATAAAATTCCAAGAATATGTTGAAATAGCATCAACAGGATATCCGAATTCAATGTCCCTAATTTGCAGATGTCGATATACTTAACAGAAAATTACAAAGCATGAGCAAAATGCAAAATTAGATAACAGTACACAATCACAACAGTCACAAATTTCTTACCAAGCAATCAGTCCTCTACCAAGTGGACTGCTTTAGTAACGCTGCTTTAGCAGCAATGCAAGTCCTCTACACTGCGAATACCGTAAATCAACTCTTGGATTCATTCGGTTGTAACATCAACACCCTCTCATCTCACAGCTCTGATTTGGAACCTTCATATTTTTATCTTCTTACCCCCTCTGAAACTTTTTAAGGTTAGAATATGATATTCGGTCGCCGATTA
>BMAW01088565.1:0-12753 GCA_019974015.1 Nephila pilipes | reverse complement strand
CTTTTACTTTTCACACATTTGTAATACGACTGTATACAAAACAGAGGGGGAAATAAAAGAATAACAGTCGAAATCATTGAAAAAATAAATTAATAAAACATTATACTGTCGAACTTCAGTAATTCAAGATTTTATAATTCGAAATTTTGTATGATTCGAAAATGCTTGTACGGTCCCTAGAATTCTGTATTTTTTTTAAAGAAGGGAAAGACAATTCAATTTTTCATTCAGGGTATCTTAAGTTGTTTGTTAAAATAAAGTTCATGAGATTTTCGAACAAACTTAAAAAACCATCTAGTGAAGTTACCATATGTGCTTATATATACATATATATATATATATATATATATATATATATATATATATATATATATATATATATATATATATATATAACATTATTATTTTAAATGTGTTTCTATGGATAATGGAAGTAAGGGAAATTTGATTTAATTTTTCTTTACTTGGATAGTTTGGATTATTTGCAATGAGAAGGAGTTCCAAAGATTATGTTCAAGGAGGCAAGAAAAGTACATGTTCTTTTATAACGTTGTAACTTGTTCAGGTGCGTAGTAATAAGGTTTGACATAATTGAAAATGCAAATATTTTAATATACATGTGAAAGAAAGCTTGTGTGTTAAGTTTTTGATCAAAGAGTTAATTTTAGAAATGCATATGTAATTCGAGTTCTTTTCTTCAGTTTCGATTCATTCAAGTTTGACAGTACTAAAGATACTTACTACAGTGGCTCAAAAAAGTATTAAAGCAAAACAAAGCTTCAAATATTTTTTGAAAGAAAAGTTAACGGTTTAATTTTAACAATTTTTAAATGTCATATTTTATGACAAAATAAAATTTAAAAAAAGCTAAAAATAAAAAATAAAAAAATATTAAATATTAAACACAACTTTATTTAAAAGTTCTGTGCAAAGTTTTACAAGCAACAGATTTAGCCATCCAAAGTGCGCTTTTTTTATAATTATGATCCAATTACTCAATTAAATAGAAGAATTAAAGTAAACGATGAAATATCGAGAAACGGACAATAATAAATTTTTCCGACATTAAAATTAAAACAAATGATAAATTATTAACGTGAATATATCTAAGCTAGATGTAATTAAAATGAAAGGAAACTAAATACAATATATTTAAGCTAAATGTAATTAAAATTGAAGCAATAGTTAAAAAAATTGAAAAGGGATCTGATACGCCAAAAATGATCCAACTAAAACAATAGCCCCTTAGATGGTTAACATGACATTTGAAGGCATCCAAGATGTTTCACTAATCGTAAGAAACGGTAGATCCTTAGGGATATTGCTTACAATCCTAATACCAGGGTAGTTAAACCGACGTTGGAAGTACATCAGTGGTTTAATCAATCTGCCAATACAGAAACTGACAGATGCGTTTCAAGAAAGTATAATTTTCTTAGGAGAGGAACTAAGAAAATCATTCAATAGTGTAGTAAACCAAAGGCTTGATTACAATTTGTTTAATAATCAAAAGCCTCTAGACTTTTGGAAATCGGTTATATATGTAGTTGAAAGCATGCACAATCTTTGGGAAGTGATAGATAGAAAATGGTATGGTGAAAACTTAGCACTGAACTTGAAATGAAGGATCTTATTCCTTATTTGAAACACAATGGAGATAATTGAAGTTCTGGGGCTGCAAGAGTGCAGGCGGTGTTGAAAACCTCTATGTTATCAGTGGGAAAATGGGCAGATTTGTTATATTTCAAAACAAAATTTGAAACAAAGTTCTAAAAAATGGAAATAAAGTTATCAAATTTAAACTTTATCGTAATAATTTCATAAGACACAAAGCTTATTTTTACTGACCTTAGGCTTTGGTCAAGGCTCTCTTCGCTTAATTTTAAAGATTTTGACTCGAAATTGGAACCCTTTATCCGCTAAAACAGCGCTGATATATTAATTTTATATTTGATCTTTAGCACCTTTGACTACTTGCTTTTATTAATCTCGCACTAGAAGCAACATGAGTTCTTTTGGTGACATACCTCATAATTTCGAGTCTCATTCAAGTGACGAGGATAACACCTGAACTGGTACCTCCCTCTCCTAAATTCAACACCAATCCAACAGGAGGATTTTGAGCCTCGACAGTTTTAAGGTGCATCAGCGCCGGCTACACGGTGGTTCTTTAGTGGCATCAAAGCTCGAACCTACGACTTGACGAAAACCGCCGGCCGTGAATCTGCAACCATGACCACTAGGCAACCGTGGCCATACTATCTTTCAGAGAAAATAACATATTTTATAACACTACATACTCATTTCTCCCTGAATCAGTCTGTTTTTCTGATGTAAAATGTGTTACAAGTTTCGTCTATTATACTGTAATGGTGAATGGTCTTTAAACTTTATGTATTCACCAAAAAAAATAGCATATTTTTGGAATGTATATCAGTACATTCAACATCACGAGCTTATATGAGGTGTAGCTTTTTAATAAAGAGACTGTTTTTGCTACAGAAGAAGTACGCATGAGCCAAACACTAGCAATCGACTACTGTTAAGCGTGTAAGCTACTCTTTGGAATACAATGACTCTTGCTTCTGTAAACAAATCCGTATTACCACAGCCTTCGTTCGCTTTAGAGGTTTTTTTTTTTTTTTGTTTCTCCGGAAAAATGACAAGTAAACAATGAATGGTGCACCAATAAAGCACCAAGACGTGTTTAAAACAAAATACTTGGCTTCAAGAATGCAAGCGGAGCATATTTTGCTACAAAAAGGAATGCAAGAGGAATTTGCAAGTTCAAAAGACGGAAAGCCCCAAATTCTCCCACAGTAAAACCCTATCACAAATTCACTCATTATCACCAAAAAAATATCTTAATAGGTTTAGCGAAACTACCCAAAATTGACTAACTTTTGAAATAATAAAATATATTTCTTTTTTTTTTGAACACCATAATGACAAATTATACTTTTAGAACTCAATTTCGTTGAAAGGGCTACGCAATAAATGTTTCAGCTAGCTACTGTCTTTCTTTTCTCTATTTCACTTCATTTGAATATTTTTTCAAAGGTTTTCCTTAATTGTGATTGAATAAAATCCCCCGAGTACCATTATTGCCTCCCCTATCCTCCCATATCTTCATTAAGAAATGAGAGTGAAATATCCACATCGTTCCATTGCTCATAAAAACACAACAGAACTGAGGTAACTTTACCACCATCTACCCTATGAACACAAAAGAGATCCTTAGAACGTTTTATCAATTCGACCACCAAGAAAAACCCTAATGAAGTATGAGCCATCCCCTCTCACACCTCTTTTGGAGGGGAAAAAAATATCGTTTGCCAAACGACTACTTTTCCCTTAGACCACCCCCTTTCTTTAATTTACTCACAGAGTAATCTGGTACGAAGTTTTATGAGTCTCAGTGCAGATGTCTGTGTTAATTGCATTCTAGGGGTTACTTTGCAAATGGAACGGCTGAGCAAAGAATCGTTCTCAGCCCTCTGTGGTGGAAGGAAGACCTTTTTTCTTTGAGGTGCTTAAATATTAGAATGTTGCGTGACGAAAGGGAGTCTGGGATTTATGGAGAATAAAAAGGTGTACTTTGAGGCTTTCAACAAAAATAGAAAAAAGGGAAAGAAAGAGTCTCATCACTTTACATCAATGACGATTGAATCACGGGAGAGTTTTAAATCTTTTTTAGTTTTTTGTGTGGAAAGAGGAAGTGAAAAAAATGAGGAAAAAATTAAAAGCAACAAGAAGAAATACAAAAAAAAGAACTATCATTAATATATAAAAAAGCTCCCCATTTTATTTTTTTAAAAAAATAACAAGATAACCTTTATTATTATCAACATCGACTTGACTTATCTGTGCTAATCACAGTAACCCTTAAGAGGTCGATTTGGCTCATTATTAACGTCACACTTGAAGAAGCTCGAGGGCTATTGGCGACGGACCTCATAATTTCAAACCTCAATCAAATGACAAGGACGACTTTTAAGCTGGCATCTCCCTCTCCACACTTTCTCACCATGACAAAGGGAGGACTTAGAGCTTCCACAGACTTAACGTGCATCAGCGCGCCTGCTCGGCGTGTTTTTAGTGGCATCCGTGCATGGACCCACGATTCAATGGAAACATCACGCCAGTCTCGAGTTCGTAACAATGACCACTAGACAGTCACCCTTTAAATATATAAGCGTGAACTAAAATTTGTGGTTAAAGCTTAGTTGAATTATGAGGAGATTATGTATTAAAAGATGAACTTGAAATAAAATTTTATAAAAGTAAGTGAATAATATAGTCTATATAAAATAAACATTTTATTATATTAAATGTTTTTAAATTAAACGTAATATTTATATATATATATATATATATATTTATAAATCTTAACTATTTGTAATATAACTATTTTTATAAAGCTTTTCACCAACTCCCTATTCTGAAATAAATACACCATTATTATAATGTTTTATTATTCTAAAAATGGCAACACCCATTTAAAGATGTCCAGAATAAATCTAAAATAAATGGTGGAACAGGATAATATCCTTTTTGTTGCTCTATATCCACATAACTCCAAACAGCCATATGGGAGAACTTGTTAAATAAGAACGAAAACAACATTTGAGGTAACTAATTAATTACAAACACATTCCTAAGGTCTCAAATACATCTGTATTCATCGAGAATCCCCACCAGAATCTTGTTTTTACATTACAAGAAGTAAAAAGAAGATAAAAAGGAAAAAAAAGTTCTTCAAATTCCTGTCGTCCGCAGCCCACTTCATTGCTCATTTGGCGTGTTTATGGCTCCCTTTGAGATTGAACGGGACCGCAATGTTGCGTAGATGACGTCACTAAAGCGATGTCTATGTAAACTAGGTAGCGTGGTTTCCAAAGAGCATTGAATGCGAGCGGAACATTAATCAACGAGTACGCTACGATTTCCTAGGAAAGACTTGACTAAGAAGATCACTACAATATTGCGATCGCCAGGCAATGGCTCCCTTTTCTTAGGAAAACATAGCTTTTCTACAGGCAATACGCTTTATAATTTTGAGTCACATTCAAATGATGAGGTTGATACCTTAGCGAGCACCCTGCTCTCCACATTAATTCCTCTCCACACCAACATGAACTCTTAAAAAACTGACAAACTTAACGTGCATCAGTCCTTCTATAGAAATGGTCTTTAACGGAAACAGATATCGAACACAAAGTTTGGAGAAATCATCCCCTGTCACGAAAAACTGTTGTTTGTTGTATTATTAAACGCTCCTGGCTGTCTCAAATGATTTGTCGCAAAAAGGTCGCTAACTGCAACCGATACAACTCGTAATAATGAACCATCGTCAGACGATGACGTCGACACCTGGCATCGCACTCTTTCTATCTACGACATTTCAAAGTGAGAAGCGTTTCTACTTGGTATTAGAAACATAGGAATTGATCGTAAATTACATGCTTTGATAATTATAAAACCTTTCTATAGACAAAATAGTAATTATTTCATTTTATTAATAATTTACAAAATGATCAAATTGAAGTCGAAATCTACTTAGGCAAGTTACATTTGAAAGAGAATTTAAGAGATTGTGAAGAACAAGAAACATATTGGCTTTAAAATTACAAGTATTTAATTTTGTTACACGCACAGATATTAACAGAAGTTTAGTGATGGGAAGTATCGAAACAATAATCTCGGGTGGAAACAAGTCAGGAACTTCTGGGTCTTGCTGAGGACCAACCTCAATCGACAAATCTTTCTTATCTCATCAAAGCCCTGTCGAAATATGTAAACGTTATTGAAATGCTGATGCTCGGAGAACACATGTAGCTCGGGACATCCAAATTTAGGAAGCAATTAGGTATTCTTGAGTTCCATAATGCAAAAATGAGAACAATTAGGTGGAGGGAAACTCCAGAATACGCCATTAATATCTACGTGGGAAGGCGGCACATAGGCATATAAAGAAAGCATATCAAGTGATAAGAGCCAAGAATTGAGATGCTACAGGCTTATTAACATTGAACCGGAGACACGTGAAGGTTGTTAGAGACAGACCTCATAACCTTGAACCACGGTCAAGTGACAATGATGAGAACCATGCATGAACTGTAATTTCCCTTTACTAACTGAATCGAAACTAAACTATAATCGAAACTGAATCGGCATGACAGGTTTTTAGTGCAATGAGGACTCACGCATCATTGGACATGAACTCAGGACCTTGATTCTTTGCTTACTTCTGCCAGCGCAAATCATATATATTAATATGAGTTAAAAGGAACTAGGCTTCAAAATCTTAACAAGCTGCGGTGAAAATCTTAGGAAAAAGAATTACAAGCTTGAGAGTCATCCTCTTTTCTTCAATAGGTTGCAAAATTACTTCTTACCTGATCCCATAATTTATGGCCTCGGTAGTCTAATGGGCGTGGTCGCGGACTCGTAACCGGCATTGGTTTCTTCGAGTCGCGGGTTCGAGCCCTGATGCAACTTTTGACCCACCGTGTAGCGGGGATGATGCGTGTTAAATATGGTGGAGGTCCTAACTTTTCCCATTGGCGTGGTGGGAAAGTTTGAAGAGGGAGATGCCAGCTTAGGAGTTGTACTCGTCATTCAACTTCGGTTCAAAATTACGTGGTCCATCGCCAATAGCCCTCGTGTTGCTCCTCAGGGTGACATCACACGCTCCCATAACTTCTAGACTAACGTTAGTTCGACTAAAATGTTGAACAACCATTGGTATCCTTTCTACAAACGGTCGTTCAAACATTCCTAGTATAGATCACTCCATCCGTTTTGTGTAATAAACAGTATACAACAACAAATATGTGAAATAAAATTGTCCCAATCAACCGTAAAATTACCTACTTTTTTCACATCAACGACACCCATTCCAGAACCGCGATCGCGTCCAAAGAAGGAGATGCGTACATCGAATCACACTCGTAGATAAAGTCTTTACCGTTAGAAAATCATCCATCACGCACAAAAAAACAAAACAAGTCCCATCACGTAATGCGATGAGACGGTAAATAAACTTCCCCCAAACCTCGAAAACTTGACAGATACAAATGAGCTTCGGAACATCCATCGGGGTCTGCTCATTTGAAAGAGATTAATGGACAATGGACGGGTAAATACCAGAAAAGGGGCGATTGGCACATATATGGTAAGTGTGGGCTTTTGATCTATCATTTGTCCTAATGGCCAGCCTTGTGTTTCACCGTGCCAACACCCTGCGGATGGTGCCTTCTGCTTTTTGTGCTTTGTTTGGCTGAGTTCACAGTGGGTATGATAAGGGGGAGGGTTGAAGGGTCTTTGGAATAAATTGCAGTCGACTGTCGTCTGTGATTGATGTGTTCGATTGCGCGATGATGACTATATTTGAGCATTCTGAAGCTCTCGGAGTTGGCTTTCTTGAAAATTTTGGGGGTTTCAGATTCTCGGTACTGGATAATTTCGTTGTTGTTGGCACAAAAGAATACGTATGCATCAAGTATACATTTCATATTATGTTAAAAGAATAAAGTCTTTTTGTAGATGAAGAAAATATTTTTGCTTTGATTTTTTTCTTATATCAAGTAAGATAAATATCATCAATGCCATATTAAAAATGGTTTAATCTACCCCTTTATGTTTTGTAACCCTCGAGCTTCCTTTTTTGATCAAATTTTGAGTAAAAGTCCTAAAATAATAGAAAAAGAATAGTCTCAAAAATACCCATTTGAAAAAAATTAGGTAATGAAAGTTGAAATGTTTTTTTTTTTTTTTAAAAAAAAAAAACTTTTCTAGTGTAATAAATAAATCAACAAAAAATTGCTTCCGAAAGGGTTCCATCTACCAGACATTTTGAACCCTTAATCGAATGAAATTTCTAAAAATCTTCTCTTACATCTGGACCATATTATTTAATGAAAGATAATAAAATGTATCTCCGAGGGGGATAAAAATAATGACTGTCTCTACCTTTTTTCTTTAATTTTTTGAGTACCCTTTATAAAACATTTGAAAATCCCAAAGGAAAAAAAAATCGCTAAAATTGGTATTAAAATACTTCCAAAAATGAGAGAAAAATAAATAAATGTCCATCACTGAAAATAAATTTTCCATTTTTTTATACTTTCAGATCTATTTTATTCCATTTAATTAATATACTTAGCTTTTCGTTAAAAGAGAATGAAAAATTACCTAGAATAAACATCTGAATAATACATTCAAAACAGCTGATAAATGGGAGCTTTAACTCCTCCCCCTAATTTTTCCTTTTGAATATGATCAAATGTTCATGGTACACACGATTGAAAACAAAATATTCTACTGAAAACATCTATGTATGAATTATTTGAAGCATTACGAAAAAAAAAAAAAAAAAAAAACGTTTAGAGGCAGCAACATCTTTATCCACACATTATCACATTTTACATAGAATTCCATAGATTAATCAATAAGTTCACACACGCACACATGGGAAGATATGTTAGAGCAGCACAAAACACTTGATTATCTATAAAAGGATATGCAGGATCGCTCTCTCTCGAGTCCCTCTGAACTTCGTTAACCCTAGTTTATATTGTGTCAACAGTAGCCTAGTGGTCATGGTCGCGTACTCACGCCGACGGTTTTGGGTTCGAGCCTCGATGCCACTAAAGACCTGCCGTATAGCCAGAGCTGATGCACGTTAAATCTATCAAGGTCCCAAGTCCTCCCATTGGTATGGTGTGGGAGTTTGGAGAGGAAGATGTCAGCTCAGGTGTCGTCCTCGTCACTTGATCGAGGTTCAAAATTACGAGGTCCGTCTTCAATAGCCCTCTTGTTGCTTTTAGTGCGACGTTAATAAAACCAAACCATATCTCTGTCGGAAGCATCTAAGTTATTCATTCATTTCATTACCAATTTTAAGATTATTCGCTTCAGAGAAACAAGTTTATTTATTTATCACTTATTTTTTGTAATATATAAAATGAACGTAACGGATTTCTGAATTTTCCGTATTAATTCATTATTGAGAGGACATATCACAATTATTTCCAACCCGTAATGCAGATTACAGAGCTAATAAAAACTTAGAAATGTAGAGAATAAAACTGAAAAGTGAAGTAAAAATTTCGGAGCCATCCTCTCTTTCAGCCACATTTATCCTCGGCTATTCCATACTTTACGTAACAGTCTTCGCCGAGAGATAATATTATTCCCTTTCCCCCATTGCTCCATTGGTCGAAAAATAGGAAAAATTTTAACAGTTGGGCTATTTTACGACCGTCAACAGGTCAAGTGATACAGATGATTATCAATGCCCTTCCATAAACACCCCTCTGCATCCTCCCCTTCAGCCGACGATATATCGCTGGAGATATATCGCCTGTATATAAACCGCTCCATGCATCCCAAATCCAGCGACCGGGACGATAATATGGGCAGAAAGCGTCAAGCATCCCTATGGAAGCAGCCACTTTGTGCCACGGTCCTATATAGATGGGGAGGGGGCGATTTTAAGCTAGAAGGTTGAATTTTTTTATTTGGAAGGGCTGTTACACTTGAAGGGTGGGTTTAAAATGAATGGGGCTGCAAAACTCATTGGATCTCTCGGATAAACTGCCAATGGCCGGATCATAAATACCAGGACGGGTAGTGTGTGGACTGTATGTGCTTATTGTGTGGGTTATTTTTGATTTCACTAACCATTTATGGTTTATGGCCCCATCATTTTTGGTGGTCATAAAAGTTATTGATTTGGTTAGAAGTGTGTGACGAAAGGGGAGAATTGCCACAAATCTGATAGAGTGTTCGAGATGAGGGGAATGACGGCTTTTCTTGGTATTCAGACTGTGATGAGAAGTTGTGTTCCAGGGCATGTTGTTTACTCTCACTCAAATTTTACACATTCTCATTTTGATGATATAGTGCAGATATATATATTGTTGAAATTAAGCAGATAAAATCAAACAAAATAAAACTGAAAATTGATTTGTTTTAGAATTTTAAAATAATTCGGTTCAACGAAGACATATCGGTTTTCGAATAAGATTTCAAACAATCTTGCTTCGATTAGATAAACCTTTCTTTAGTTTGTGAACAATTTACAGCACAATTATATTTCCATTAATAATAGAAGCTTAAGGCATCCATTTTTACCTTCGGAGAAATTTTTTTTTGAAAATACATTGACACTATCAAAGAAATACTATTAAAATATAGCCTAAAACTATGAAAAACACATTTAATAATCCTGCTCTTAGTTAAAAAAAAAAGTGGAAAACTTGGTGAAAATATTACATAAATTGATTATCAAAACAACAGTCATAACTCAAAGTAAACTAAAAATATCATTATTCTGTAAATTTTGTCTTATTCATCCTATAACATTTTTTGGATCTGGTACTATTTTGTAAGGGAAAATCCTGATTACTACAATTTTTTATTGGGATTCAAGTAAAATAACAATGAAAAAATCAAAAAAAAAAAAAAAAAAAAGTTATACCTATTGTACATAATTTAAACCAACTGTTACTAAGTAATAATTTACAACCATGAAAGTAGTAGAAGATATTAAAAACTATATAAGGAAGATACTTGTAAATTTAAATTGAATTTGGTTCAAACCTTTTCTGATAACGTTATCATATGTGAATATATCGAGAAAACTCATTTTGAGAAAAATCAAAAAACAAACTTTCAAATGCAACTCAAAATTAGCTACCGAGTAAAATTCAAATCCTGAAAACTTAAAGCTCTAAATAAGTTATAAGCAATATTCAGAAACACTATTAGAAAGAAAAAAGTTTAAATTTGCAAGCTGATATTAAATTTAAGGTAATCGAAATTTGACAAAATGACGTTTTTAAAGAAGTACGGATACCTGTAAGCCTTGATCGATCTTATTGCACAATTTTTATTTTGTTATAAATAACAATATAATAATATTAATTTGTTATAAATAATAACAATAACAAAACAGACTAATATTGCTCTAAACGTGGTAACAGCAGTGATAATGCTATTAGAAAAACTATTGATATATGGACATGGTGTAGGTAATTTGGGGCATGGCTTTTATATACTCTCCTGGGTTTTAGCTAATTTCGGTACAGGTATTAATATTCGCGCTTTTTCTTCCGGTACCTTGAGAAATAAATAAGGAAATTTTATTTTTAATAAAAACTGGATCAGTTGGAGAAGTAAATTAAATTAAAACAGAGTATTTAGGAATTTTCTGAATGTCTATCTGTGATTTCTAAATAGCTTGGAAGTAGGATAAATTTGAGAAGTCTTGAATTCTTATTGGACGGTGAGGAGGCATTTTCAATTTTTCTAGTTAGGAGTTGGATGAAATCTTGGAAAAAAAACGATTAAACAAGCGGTTCAGTAACGAAAATCTGCCTTACACGTGGATCTCTCAATAAGCAGTCACCACGATATCTTTCTAAACATTTTGGCGTCAAATTATCATTTTTTTGCAGTGAAATTTAGAATAATATTTTGTTTGTGTGATGTCAGACTTCCTGTTAAGAGCAGACATCAATACTTCTTTCTCTATTTTATATATATGAATCCCCTTTCTCGAAACTGAAATGATACAGTTGTTATTATTAAATTCTACTAGTTAATACTCTCCCTATATATATTTATATATCTTGCTCAAATTTTCAATCGTTAATAAAATACTTTTTTATTCATCCACTCGAGTTCAAATACATTTTTTAAAACTTAGTTTTACACTTGATGTTAATAGTTTTTTTCAATTATGAATTCATTTAATTAAATCTGATTGGTGAAAATACAGTTCAGCCCAACCACTTGGCGTGATTTCAAAAAATTGCTAATTATTATTATTATTTTTTTTTTTGCTGAATGCGAAGTAGACCAAGGTAACCACATTTGGCAAATACCACCAAATAATTCCTGTCATAGTGAAGGTTGGGCTAAACTGCATTCCTTTCTAAATTTAATTTATCAGATGAATTAAGAAACAAACCAATGCTTCGATTATGACATAGGAGAGCGTTGACTTAAAATCATAGATCTTCGGATCGAATCTTCATATCTTTATCATCGTATCGAATCTCGTCTAAGCATAAGATTTTTATTAGATTTTCAGAAGTAATTAATTTTAGTTTTTATATAAGAGAAAAAAAAATTTCTCTTATATAAAGATATTTAACAGGATATAAATTTGGAATAAATACTGTCAGTGAGGAAGCGTGTAGATCGCTGGAAAAAAATTTCTTTTCCTACTTTATATTGCAACGATTCTGTCATATGTACATACATATTTATATTATTGTAGTATTTAACAAAAGTAACTAAAATAATTTTTTATTCTAGTAGGAATTAACTTAAAATTTTTTATCGCTTATTTTTTGTAATAGATTACCGAATCTCTCGCAAACAGTGCGATTAGAAGTTCATAATTATTTCGTGTTTATCGAGTTTAAGGTTATAAAAGATTTTTCTTGCATGAAAGTGATTTCCACAATGAAGATAAAAAATAAAGTCGAAAAAGAGACAAAAATGGCAAAATACTTGCTACGATCTTAAGAAAACACTCAGTTTTATCGAACAGCGAATTCAAAGAGGCAAGACAAACGAGAGTACCTCAGAACTGATCTATCTAGGTCTACCCCATTCCTCATGAACTGTGGGTGGTGGCTATAAATGAGGATCCATAAAGATCATGAAATTTAATTTAGACACATGAATTTAAAGAGATGTTAGTCACAATCTATTCATTAATGTAATGCGTAACTT
>BMAW01088562.1:0-22222 GCA_019974015.1 Nephila pilipes | reverse complement strand
ATTATTTTTTTCGAACGCTTTCTCTTCGCCTATCGACCCACCTTTTGATCTAGCTCAACCTCGATCTTGGCTTAACATTCCGTTAGCAGGAGCGAGTGGACAATTCGACCAAGGTTATGTGGGGGATGTCCAGATCATGAAAAGACAAATGACAGTGTTTATGAAGAAAAGTTACGATTTATGGTCTCGCAACAGTTCAAAAATATTTTCTTTTATCTCAATGACTTGACAATTTGAAAGCTAATCTGTGATCCTTCTTATGAACAGGCATTTTCGTATTAGCATTGCAAATTTTTATTTCAGTTTCGTTAGCATACAAATTCTTTTCTTCCCTTTTTACTTCAGCATTCTTCTAAAATGGGTTTTTTCAGATTCAACCAAGAAAGCTAGTTTAAGAAATATTTTTTTAAGATTTGGTTGCTTGTTGTAATTGATGATTGATTTTTCCTCATGGTTAAGAAAATTTCAGTTTGGTTTTCATGAATGTTTATTATTGAATAAAAACTTCATAACATTGTAAGTACTTTTGCCTAAGGTTTTTGTTAATGAATCTTCATAAAAAAAAAAAAAAAAAAACTTAATGCAGAAGGAATGCATTTTAATTTTAATATAGAAGCTATTTTCTGTTTATTTGGATTCTCATTTACCTATCCTTGTACAATAGGACTAAGTTCGCGAAAATCGCGGTTTCACCATGGTCACCATTTATGAGACACAAATTTAACTTCTTTCAGATGATGTCAAGAATTCCTGTTAAGATCAAATTTAATACATTTTTTTCACTTGCTATTTTATATATCATGAGATAAACATGAAATGGAATTTCAATTTGGAATAGCAAATTTAGAAATAAGGGAAATTAGAAATATGAGAAAAATTAATCAAATAGTGCTTGCACACCTAAAAACGAGCAAAAAAGAAGCGCGGGGTTAGAATACGAATCTTTTACGAAACCAGCACTCATAAGTTTCCAGATCGCAAAAGGCAAACAATGGCTTTCGTCATAAAAGAGAGGATATAAGAATCCAACTGAATGGAGATGAAGAAAAGGTTGTCTTTGAGACACATCCTTTGAAAGTTTTAGGATAAGAGAGCATACATCATTTTAATACTTCGTTTTGGATTTGAATGTCAGAATTGGATATAAATAATCCTTTCTTGAAAGTTAAATTTTCCAGTATGCATTCTTTATAAGAAATTATTTTCAAAATATCACGTTCATTGAGATTAGCTGTACATTCAACCATTTTTATTGGTCAACTTTTGAGAGTTTTACAGATATTTTTCTTATTCAAGTGACTTCCACAATAATTGAAAATAATGTCAGAAGAGTGTAAATATAATACAGAAAATTCATATCGATTATTATCGCTCAATTCATATCTATACTGTAACTCATAGTTTCCTTAACTCGTGGATTAGTAACTATACACCTCAACTACCACGAATTAACGGAGTCCGACTACACACACACACATACATATATATATATATATTCAGAAATGTAATAACACTTCATTGACTCGTAATTTCTTTCAGTTGACGTTGATCTCTATGATCTAGTCTTTTTATCTAATTTTATTTTATTTCAGTAAGAATCTAATTAGAAGAAGCTGAGGTGGTCGCTGATCGATATAGAAATATAAGAAAATTTGAGTAACATATAAATGACAATTTCATGTATATTTGTTTTTGATTTGTTAAAATATCATTTAATGACAAATGTTATTTGCTTATCGAATTATCAAAGCCTTACTAAAATTTCAACATATTTTCTTTCTCTTCAAAACAAGAAAATGTAAAATGCTCTTTTAACTGTATTTATCAAATAATTATTTTTAAATGTAATCAATCGTTGTACTGTGTAATAGCAATTTTTGTCGGTGATACATCGTAGATATGAATCATGATTTTAATAAGAGTAGAAAATTACATAATAATTTCACGCAACGTATGTATCTCTCACATAAGCGTTCGTTGCACATTTAAAAGTTCACAATAAATATACGGCAACTTTTGTAACTGGAATGGATTTCTATTGGAACTATATAGTTGTATTAGATAAATCTCAATTGTCCGAAAGATCTCTATGGAATGGAAGTTTATTGAGATTAGTAACATAAATGTTATTTTTGTCATCAGATCGTGACTCGAAATTACGAACTGCAATACGAGATTATTTGAGACCATAAATATATATAAACAATAAATTAACTTTATCCGTAGAATATTAGAAACAATAAATCAAAGATGGACAAATGTAGATCTAAGAACCACATGCTACTCTTTGTTAAGTGTGGTTGCCATTAAAAATTTTAATCAATTTTTTGAAAATTATTTCAGATTCAAGCATACTTCAAACATAAGCTTAAAAAATTTGAAAAGTTCAATATATATATATATATTATAAATCATTTTATTTGCGGTGTTTTTGAAGTGGGATTTCCAGTTTCTGTTATAAAGGTTGTCGAAAAACTAATTAGAAAACTGGAGTTATTAAAGATGAAGATAATTAAGTATTGCAAATGCCGCACAGTTTACATAACTGATTTTTGGAAACTCATGCCCGATTCAAAAGATCCACACTTAAAGAAAGCTGCTTGCCATCTTACTTCAGTTTTTTTGGGGGGAAACATATAGTTGTGAATCCTTGTATGGAGTACGAAGTCGAAAAAAAAAATAAGAATATGTGAAGTTTATATATTTTTCACAGTTGACCTATCATTATTTCACAGTATTTCTGAGAACGTTTTTTAAAAAATTACGACAAATCTTTGAGATTTGACCAAACCTCTTCGTTGAATGTACTTTTTATTAATACATTTGTATGACACACTCTATAACATAAGAAATGACACAACAAGAAGGAGGTATGTAAATGAGACGAAACTCGATAGATGTGGTATGTACATGTATTGAAAACGATAGGCTAAAAGTATAATAATGTTTTATTTCGAAATACATCTACAAAATCAAAAAAATGTATTGCTCCACCGATGGTTCTGGTACCAACTGTTATCTGGCTAGACATTCACTCGTAGAGTTGGAGGATGTTCTCTACGCTTGTAATGCACATTCCCATTGGCGAGTTAAATATCGGTGCAATCCAAGAACGATCGAAAATGAATGCTCATCAGAGCCCAGCCGTGTTCTATTGTGAATAGAAATAGCTACCGTACTAGCCAGGGAAATGTAAGAAATGCACAAATGAGAGCTGTTAAAAGACGAATCAAGTGCAGTCGGCCATTATCTTGTTCAAATTTAAGCTAATGGTCTTAAATAGGAAGGACAATACTACAGGGCATAGAATCTCATCGATGTACCTCCGTGATGTAAAGGTATCATGGATGGTCCTGATATTAAATGAAATGGTGCCACGTTACATAACTCCCGGTTGTGGAGATTATAACGGACTACAATCAGGTGAGTATCCTACCAGTTAACTGGACCTTTCCAAAAACTTCTTCGCAAGTCATCGGGACTCAATTCGAAGTGGGATTCATCGCTAGAAACAGTTCTACTTGAGACCATCAGATTCAGAGTATATTGCGCCCTCTACAATTGCAAATACCTTGGCTGTGTGCAACGGTGAGGTGAAGTCGACCCTATGGTCTCCACGACCTTAACTTTCGTTCGTGGAGTAGCTTATCTATGGTCATTGTAGGCACTGGTGTCTAGTAATATGGATAGCTGATAAGAATGCTGACAGGAGTGTCTAAAGTTCGAGCAATTCCCCTTGCATTTCATATTCCTAAAGCCCTTCTTGATGCTTCCTAAAATGTTGTAGCTACATCATCCACTGACATCGAGACAATTGATTTCCTCCCTCTGCCACATTTCACGTCAAATGAACCTGTCTCTTCGAATTTATCAATCATTTTCTTCAGACCGAATGCAATCATCGGATCAGAGCCACATTTTAAACCATTTAATGTCCGGAATTTCTTCGATGCAATTGCCACGCAATCACCGTTCTTGTAAAAGAAGCTTCACAATCAGAGCCCAATCTTTCAATCATACCTTCTCAGACACCGAATAACAGTAACTGCATATATTCCGCTTTTTTATTACTCGTGTATTGTGAAATGCGCATGTCGCGTCTTTTAATCAGCATCTTAAAATTTGCATATATTTCACAGCAATCAGTTTTAGCCCCTTATGACTAGTGCCATCTATTGGTCCAATTTTGAACTATTTTTTATTTCACGAAACAAATTCCCATATTGCTTCATGTATACTCAGATGAAACGTAAGATCATTCTGAATAGTGTTTTTACAGCCTTTTGAAAGCCAACTTTAATTATAATTACCCTGTATTAAAATTTAAAAATAATCATTTCGTATTTTTATTTTCTAAATAATATTTTTTGCGCATTTATCATTTACACAGTATTAAGCTTTTGAGTATATATAACCATATCAATTTAAGCTATATTTATTACTTTGTACTTGTAAATATGGAGAGGCTCTTTCTATTACTGGAATAATCAAGTTAATGTATGAAATGCGGCTCTCATTGATATCATGATGATACTATAAATTCTGGTATCATCATGCGTGCTCACCCATGCTATGGAGCAACGGAATCTAACTCTTTGCTTCCTTAGGCCGCATTGGAATGTTAACTTTCCTACTTAGAGCCTGCCTCTAGAGGGAGTTCATTTGTAAAGGGAGAGAGTGTGATGTCACACGATCCCCTCAGACGGGACCTGACCGAATCTCCGAGAGGAGCTGTTGTAAACGAGCGGTAGCAAGTAATGTAATAAATATTGTTGTTGTTATACAACCCGATGTGTTTTTTGTCTAAGGACAACCGTGAACTGAAATCTGAGGTGATGATGATTAGTTTTAGTTAGTGAGTGAACAATTTAATAGATTAGTAATTAGTTTTAGTAGTAGTTATTAGTGTAGTATTATAACATTCAGAAGCGGGATGTGTGTTGAAGCCCACGGTCAGACTGACATTTCTCTGAGAGAACTGTAAGAAAAAAAAAGTACGTTGTAGGACTCTAACCTACCGGAACTGTGAAAGAAAATGTGCTAAGAAGTGATTTATTTTGAAGTGTAACGAATTAGAGTTAAATATGTCGTTCCTCTCAAAAGGACGTAAAAGTGATTTAATCGAGCTTGCACTTGAATTTGACGAAATTGTCCCTTCGGATGCTACCTATGTGGCAATAAGGGACATCATCATAAGAAACCAATTCTATGAAGAAGTTTTCGCGAGAGGATGTCTCGAGAGGATAATTGAAGATAGGATTGAAAAAGAACAAAGGTTAGAAAGGGAGAGGATTGAAAAAGAACAAAGGTTAGAAAGGGAGAGGATTGAAAAAGAACGAAGGTTAGAAAGGGAGAGGATTGAAAGAGAAAAACAGTTAGAAAGGGGAGAAAAACAGTTAGAAAGGGAGAGTATTGAAAGAGAAAAAAAAGTTAGAAAGGGAATTTGAACTAGAAAAATTAAGATTAGAAAAATTAATAAATGAAAACAATAGAAGAAAACAAAGAAAAATCCAAGAGTACTATGAAAAACGATTTCAGCCTAGCAGGAAAAGTTTGAATCTGAATTGAAAGAAAGGGACGAGAAGTTTACCGAAATTCAGAAGGAGAATGAAAAATTACCCGAAGCTATAGGGTTACAGGATACCAGTATTGAAGAAAAAGCAATGAAAATTGTTGATGAAAGACAACTTCAGTCTCAACAGGAAAAGTTTGATTCTGAACCGAAGAATAAAGAACAGAAATTATCTAGAATCCAGGAACATAATGAAAAGTTAACGCAAGCCATACGGGAACAAAATGTCGTTAACAGAGGAAAAGAAGAAGCGTTATTAGCACCAGCGATGCTACCGAATGATAAAGAAAAAGTGCAAAGAGAAGTGCAACGGAAAATACAGACAGGAAATAAAGAGAACAGAAAAAGAAGACAGCAACGATGTCAAGAAGCATTCACACATTTAGAAGGAAAGAAATTAACTGAACTTCAGAAGACCGACAAATTGCATTTAAAGGATCTTTCAAGAGAAGATATTTTTATTGGAGAAAAAAGAGGATCAGAATTTAAAGAGGCCAGTGAAGACGTTGGTTCAAATCTACCTAATCAATTGGAGAAACTAGGAGATCAAAAAGATGTTTTAAATGATGAGAAAGAAAAAGCAGATCAAAACAAACTGAGAAAATTGGAAGAAGTATTACTTCAAGAAATGGTTGAAAACAGACCTCTTCTGAAAGTCCTCCATCTGAAAGAAAGAAGCAAAATTCCATAAGATAAGGGAAATAGAAAGACAAGAGTCATTGAACTCCCGAGGAGAGATGTCCACGGATATCAAGGAAACGCGATACTGTTTACGGCCGGTGAAATCTACGCCGCTGGAATCGCTTACCCCCAAACCCCATTTGACCCCGGCGGGTGTGAATATTCACAGCTCAAGAAAAAGTGCCTTCCCCTACAATGAGGAGAAAAGATGTTCTGGAGCGCAGTCGCCCCCAGACCAATGAAAGGAAATTTGGTTTATGACCACAGCTGTGGAAAGAGTTGCAGAAAGAAGGATGCAGTGAATTTGGGGATATTTTGCCCTCCATGGATAAATTGAAGACCCTTGCGGTTTGGTTTCCCGCAGATGCAGAACCCCCACGTACAGCGAAAAATGCGACTCGGACAGTTAGCGTTAATCGGCGAAAATAAAGAAAGAGGGAACCTGTAGACCCACCCCCCTGTTCCCATGCTTGGGTGAGAGAAAACCTTTTTTTATTGCTTTGTTATTTAAACAGGACGCTAAAAAAAAAAAAAAGATAAAGGGCTGAATACCAATAATAGAGACTCTAAAACTATCTTTTGTGTGTGATTCATCATGGAAGTTTCTTTTATAAGTTTTGTATCTTTGTAGCAATTTTACTAGGAATTTAATTATTGATTCAATTTTGAATATATAAAACTGTGTATTTAAGGAATGTTCAATTTAAAGTATCTGGTGAACATTATTGAATAATTAGTAGAATAAATATTAAATGAGTATTCAGAGACTTATAAAGAGTAAATAATTAGAGTTAAATAAGGATTGAGTTGATAACTTTGGATTGGTTATTGTTATGAAACTTTATTTCAAGTCAGTTTTGCGTAAACATGTAAAGTGTCTCGGTTAGCATCTTATAACTGATTAATTATAGTGTTATTATAAGGATTTTCTTGTGATTTTCTGCGTAAACTATTTCTGACTTTATGATCTTTTATGATGAGAAGAATAATTAAAATTTCAAGGTAATATGCTCGACGAATTTTTATTTTGCAATGATTTAGGAATGTTTTATTATATTTTGTAATGATTAGGATTATAATTTTGTGAATATTTAGGAATATAATTTTGTACGGATTTCTTTAGGAATGTGCTTTTGTAAGGATATAAGAATGTGATTTTGTAATGATTTAGGAATGATCTTTTTGTAAGAATTCTTAGATTTGTGTTTTGATGATTGTGTTATGTTAAAGAATTTATTTGTTTCATGTGTGAACCTTTTTGAGTCTATAAGAGTTAAGCATATTATATGAAAATGAGAATATCGAAAGGAGAATTAATATTTTAAATATTTAAAAAATTAAAAAAAAAAAAAAAAAGAGGAGGAAGAAGAAAAATTAATATTTACTACTGTATGAATTAACCTTTATGAGGATACAGATATTCGATGTTTTGAAGTATGAAAATAGTAATTTGTTAGAGATGAGTACTTTTTAAATTTGTTTATGTGGTAATCGATGCTTGAAATTATATTTGATAAGAAAAATATGTGTATGAGTTCAATATTTTGAAATATGAATTTTGTGTTGATATCTCGATATGAATATATGAATGTGTTTATATAATTTTTTTAAAGAAAAAAAAAGAGAAGGTGATGTGTATGTAAGCACGCTAAAAGATGTTGAGAAGTGGTATTTTAAAGTGTTTTGGTAATTTTAGTATTTTATTATGAAAGAGAAATAATATTTGAACTGTATGATAACTAAGATTTTTGTTTTGAAGCCTTAAATTAGAATTATTACTTAAGAGAAAAAAAAAAAAAAAGATTTTCTTTATATGTGCGTTGTGGAATGAAAGATAATTTGTTGTGAAATGTAGATATAAGGGTGATTATGTAAAATGATTTGTGCATGATTATTGATATTTTATCTGTATACGGTAATTGATATTTGTATTTAGGTAATTGAGGAATTTGAGTATTGATGTTTGTGTACAATTATCGATATTTGCTATTTTAAGCATTTGAAGAATTTAAGTATTGATGTTTGTGTATAATTATTGATATTTGCTATTTTAAGCATTTGAAGAATTTTAGTATCGATGTTTGTGTATAGTTATTGATATTTCCCATTTTAGGCAATTGAGGAATTTAAACATTGATATTTTGTGTATGATTATTGATATTCGATATTTTAAGTATTTGAGGAATTTAAGTAATGATGTTTGTGTGTAATTATTGATATTTGCTATTTTAAGTATTTGAGGAATTTAAACATTGATATTTTGTATATGATAATTAATGGTTTTAAAGTGTATCAGTTATTAATGATTTTTGTGTTAATTGGAACTGCACAATTGGGACAATTGTATATCAGGATGGCCGAACTGTTAACTTTCCTACTTAGAGCCTGCCTCTAGAGGGCGTTCATTTGTAAAGGGAGAGAGTGTGATGTCACACGATCCCCTCAGACGGGACCTGACCGAATCTCCGAGAGGAGCTGTTGTAAACGAGCGGTAGCAAGTAATGTAATAAATATTGTTGTTGTTATACAACCCGATGTGTTTTTTGTCTAAGGACAACCGTGAACTGAAATCTGAGGTGATGATGATTAGTTTTAGTTAGTGAGTGAACAATTTAATAGATTAGTAATTAGTTTTAGTAGTAGTTATTAGTGTAGTATTATAACAGGAAGACGATGAGTAATTTGGGCAACACAAAGACAAATTTAACTCTGAGATACTAAAAGTATTTCATGAGCAAAATAATAATAATTAATATATAATTAGCACATTATATAATTTAAACTTAATAAATTTATGATTATTGAATTATAAAGACTGCTACATGGAATTAAATTGGAATTGTTTTAAACATCTTATATGCGTGTGACATTATAAATGTGTAATACAATGTGAATCTAGTTCCATTTTATAAGAATAAAAAAAATTAAATCATAAAATTGATGTTATATTTGGCATTGAATTTTTAAAACTAATGCATTAACATCTGGTTGTATTAAAGTAGTTGTAATTCTCAGAGAGCTCTGAAGTGATAATTTGGTTCTAATTTTTCTTTTAGTGTAAAACCTCCCTCTTAAAATATTTGCTCACATATTTACATGCTTCCGAAAATTGATGGTAGGAATAAAGAATGATTGAATAAGGAGCGATATATGTGTGTTTAGAAAGATATGATTTATATAATAATCCAATAATGAAGCTATATGAAATTTCTCTTTAAGCTGGATGTCAGATTGCAACTTTATGCTTCCCATTTGAAAATTTGCTGGCAGCACATACTCTGCTATAAATGAAGATATTGTTTTTTTCTACTGTAAAATAAACATATTTTTTTACAAAACCTGAAATCAATTTTAAATTCTAGTATCAAATCGTCAAATAGGACCGCGTATTTCCCCTCACCCCCCATTTTTAGGATTATGTTTGGCAACTTATTGAAACAGAAACAACATATTTTGTATTTATTTGCCCTAATTTGAATTTCATTTGAAACATGTTTACTGTTTGAAACATTGTTTAGATAAATTATTTTTAACTTGAAGAAACATGCTGAAGTCATTTAAATGAACAATAAAATCTACCAAAAAGGATAAATCTGAAAGCCAGTAGGCATCATTAAATTCTGATACATATTTTGTTCTTGATATCATAAGCGATACAATTCCATCAAGTCAAAAAATGTTTATAACATTTGGCCCCGACGGATCCACCTAACGTTTGTAAAATATATGATATCATCATAACCAAGCATTTGATAAATTTTTACAGTTGATGACGATGTAATCCCTGGACACTTATAAAATTTAATCTTGACAACGATTTGAATCACATGTTCAATTTTTAAAGCCTATTCGCAAAACTTTTCTTGGTTACTTTTGCAACTATACTTCATCAAATTCTCATTTGATGAAGTACCATTGATCTCGTTTTCTATTAATTTTACAAATCCTTCTTTTTTACCCATTTTAGCTGGAGCCCCATCCGTAACTGCGCCAGATATGCTAGCAGAGGAAATGGAAAATCACATTAATGCTCTTTTATCTGCTTCCCCATGTAAATTTCTTGATATTGCCGTGTCTTTTGTTGATACTAAAGATTGAATTTCTTCAGTGAAATTGTTATAGTCATTAATCCTTCTAACTCAAAGGGGAAATTAATCCTCGTTAGCAATAAAAGAGCTCTCATCCATTGTCAAAGGAAAAAATTTAAAACTATAATCTTTACTTTTCAAATCCTTTCCGATATGCTATCTAAGTTCATTGGCTCTCCTGGCAATAATTTTATGTGATAAGCTGATTTTATGACAGAAACAAAACATTTTGTCTGATTTATAACGTTGTGAAAAAAGGTTTTGATGAGATGTAAGGACGTTTTTTTCAATGCCATTATTTTGTATTTCTGATCCTCTCCTTCATACTGATACGTGGTTACCACTGTCATAAGATTTTGGGAACTTAATTTGGGAATCACCCTACTGCAGAATTTCATAGGCTGCCCTAATGTTTGTATTGAATCAGCCGATACAGATATGGTTGATTTAAAATCCCTTGTACGTAGTAAGGAAGAGCTTCAGAAGATTCTACCGTAAATGTATTACACCAATGACGAATCCTCATCTCCAGGTGACGTTTCATCTATAGTACGGGAAGAAGTCGTGGAGACTCTTGCTCTGATCGCTATTGCAAGAAGACACAACACCACTCCCCATTATCAAGCTCCAGTTAGGTAGTAGCCTATCCCTTCAGTCAGAAACTCTACCATTGTGCAGCGTGAAAAAAATTTGTGGAGATTTGCCAAGAATGTGTCTCTCTGCTACTATTACAGATATTTGGGACACGTAATACGATAGGGTAAAGAGAAACGGCGAATATTCGCAAAAGCAACAGCCGCTAGAGTATTCGATGTTTGACGAGATATGGACAATGAATCCCTGGTAAGCTTTGACAATGACTACCACAGGCCTACTGCCCTCAATTACAGAAACTGCTCTCTATATCCCTGCTGCTCCCACAGTCGTCCTCAGTCAATATCGCTAGCAAACCATGCCAGTTGTTCTCCACACGAATAAAATGCGGAAAACTAAGCCAGGCACTCTTTTCAGGAAGTAAGGCTGCAACTGGAAAAATTCCTCCGACGCATATTTCAATCAGCTTGGAAAAGAATAAAATCTATGTCTCAGTAATTGGACAGTGTGTATAAGCCCTAATTGATTCAGTCCTAGTTGCCGATTATTCCATCATTTCGGAAAAACTACAACAAAAGTTAAGTGTTCCGGTGTTTACTGAAAAAGTGACGATTCTAAGAACTGCTTGCAGAAACCCTGTAGCCGCTTCCGGACATCGTGTATTGAAATTATTTCTGAATGGGACCCTCATGCCGTAAGAATTTCTTGTTTTTCCTCAGTGCAGTTATTAAATGATACTTGGATGGAATTTTTTTATGCTACAGATGACGTTATAGACTGGAAATTAAGAACCATGACTCGCCGAAATCCTTCCAGGATACAAAATCGAGTAAATAGGATTGCCTCGTGTTTTCCACTACAAATTACCTAATTGAAGTCTATTCAGTGAAATAACTAAGTATTCTTATTCCAGAAATTGAAGAGACAGATCAGGATATGATAACTGGCAACAAAATTTTAATCTACAAAAAAGAGCTATTCGTTCAAGCCACGAGTATTCACATTAAAAATGACTGTTGTAAAATGTGAGTAACATATTGGTCCCAAATTATATAGAGGGGAATGAAAATATCCAGCTTATCAACGAAGATAAATGACTCCATTTGTTCGCTAAATGACAAGGGAAGTGAATATTATCAGGGATATCAACCCAAAAAGCAAGTAACTCGGGAAAAATTAAGAAACATGCTAGTTACAGAGCTTGTAACTGCTCAAAAAGAGGAATTACTTAATTTTCTTGAAGAATTTAGCGATGTATTCGACTTTAACAGGAAATCCGAGCTCACAACAGTGAAACATATGATCAATTCAGGCAGTTGTGCTCCGATCAGGCAAAGGCCTTATCGTACGTCAGCCAGTGAGAATTGTGTGATAGAAAACAAAGAATATCGAATTGTAAAGGAAGACATAAAAGAACTGTCAGATAGTTCGTGGTAATCTCCCGTAGTGCTTGTGAAGAAAAAAAAATGGTGAACGGCACTTTTACGTTGATTATAAAAAACTTAACAAGATTACTAAAAAAGACGTTTGTCCGCTACCATGCATTGATGATGCTTTGGTCTATCTACCTGGTACAAGAATTTTTTCAGTGATGGATCTAAAGTAAGGCTAGTTGCAGATGGATGAAAAAGGCAGAGAAAAGACGGTGTTTGTGACTCAAAAGGGTCTTTATGAATTTAAAGTAATGCAATTTTGTTTATGTAAGGCACAGCAGCTACGTTTGAACGTATGATGGATTCAGTTCTTCGAGGTCTCAGATGGAATATTTGACTTTGCTATCAAGATGACATCAATGCATACGTTCCGAATTTTCAATACTTGAACAAAATACGCTTGCAGAAACTTTTGAAATGAATCCAAGAGGCTGTACGATCGTTAAATTCAAGAAAATGCTCGTTCTAAAGAAAGAAAATGAGCATATTGAGTCGTTTATTTAATGTACATGGAGTTTATCCTGATCCCTAGAAGTTAGCTGCTGTAACAAGGTTTCCTGTTCCAGAAAATATTTCAGATGTCCGTAGCTTTCTGGGTTTGGGTTAGCATTATCGACGATTTATCAAGGACTTCGCTGAAATCACGAAACTCCTGTATGAAGTATTGAAGAAAAATGCAAAGTTTTCATGGAACAGTTCATAGAAACATTCTTTTTCAACCCCGAAGAAATTACTACTAAATATTCTATTTTAGGATATTATTTATTAAAAGCAGAAATAAAGATACATTCAGATGCTAGTGGGTAGGGAATAGGTGCTGTACTATTGTAAGTTTATAATGTCAGAGAAAGACCAATAGCCTATGCATCAAGATCCTTAACAGCTGCCGAAAAAAATTACTCAACAACAGAAAAGGAGTGCCTTGGTCATATGGGCAACTTTAGACCTTATATATTTGGAAAACCCCTTACTGTCTTAACAGACTACCATCCCTTGTGTTGGCTCACTAATACAAAGGATCCATCTGGAAGACTTGACAGATGAACTCTGAGGTTTGAAAGAGTATGATATAACCATTTTCTACAGAAGTGGCCGCAAACAATCCGATCCCGATGCCCTGTCAAGAAAACGTCTCCCCAGAGTAGAAAGTGAAAACAATAATGAAATTCCTTTCCTATTATCTGTTACAGATTACAGAATAGAGCAATTAAAAATAGCCAGTTGAAATTTATGATTAAATTCCTTAAGAAAGAAAATGAACATAGAAGCTATAAAATGCGAGACGGTGTAATATGTAAAGAAATTATGATCCTACGAGACAGTAATGGCTCTTGGTCGTACGAAAGTATCTTCAACCAGATCTTCTAAAAGTTCTTCATGATGCGCCAACTGCCAGTCATTTCGGATTTGCTAAGACGTATTATCTGAATAAGAAGAAAGTATTATTGACCAGGACTTTATGGCAATATTCCCCGATATCAGTCACACATCAGGGAACGTCAAAAATGGAAATCTTCTCCTCAACACACACTTCCAGAAGGTCAACTTCTTCCGATAAAGCCATTATGACGAAGAACATATAAAAATTGGAATTGATCTACTGAGACGCTTTCCTGTTACATGAAATGGAAAGGTAGATCATTGTTTATACAGATTACCTGGCCAGGTTCAAAGTTACAAAAGCATTGCCAACTTGCTGAGGTCATCGAAATCATTAACTTCATTGTCGAGAAGATCATACTGAAAAACAAGGCTTCCAGAGAAATGATAAGTGATCAAGGACTTTCGTTCTTATCAAATATTGTGCAAGATATTAATCAGTTGTGCCAGCCTTCGCATATTTTAACGACTACTTATAATCCACAGACCAATAGTTTGACAGAAAGATTTAACCGAATATTAGTGTACATGCTGTCCATGTACGAAGACGTCGAACAAAGAAATTAGGATAAAATTCTACCCTTTGTGACCTTCTCTTATAATTTAACAAAACAAGAAATAATGGGATTCAGTCTATTCCATCTTATTCATAAAAGAAATATCCAGACCCTTCGCAACGTAATTCTCCCGAACAATACAGAAACACATGGAAATTATGTATAACATCTTATCACCTGTGCTGAGGAAGCTAGGGAATCAGCAAAACTCCACGTTATCGAAGCTCAAATAGATGATAAATGTTGATATGATCAAATGCATCAACCAGTCATCTTCAAAATAGAAGACTTAGTTTGGATGTTTAAACAACTACGAAAAGTTGAACAGTCCTTGAAGCTCTTGAGACATTATTTTGTACCATATCGAATAGCTAGATGATTATATAATGTGAAATATGATTTAGATAGTATGGAAGAGAACTATGGACGACAAAGTACAAAAGATTTCGTACACGATATAAGGCTATATTGATTCAAATGATCGAATTGATGAGAAAGAAGTATCAGAGTTTTCAAGAAAACCTGCTATAAGCAGTCAGACCAGATTGCTTCCTATTTTTAAAAAGGGAGGAATGTAATGATACTCGATTTCTGGCAACGGAGCAAGAGTCGGATACAGATCTTGCGCCTTAAATGTACATTCATTAACTTGCTGTACCTTGCGAGACTTCGATCCGCAGGTTGCATTTGACCAGAGTCGGCCGATGAAGTCCATCTTCAAGCCTGCATTTCTTCTTGAGGGTATATGCAAAGAGGTATGAACGAAAGTGAAGTGCATCCTCGAGTCTTTTGTATATATACCTTTCCGTTACGCAGTAAAGTTGAAATAGGTTATTGGTTTTTGCTGTTGCTATATTTTACTTTAAATTAACAAAGCAATAATACTCTTATTTATGATTATATATGTTAATTTAAAGTAAAGGCATGTTCATGTAAAGTAAAATGGTGTTCAAAATTAAGAGAATTTTCCGATTTGGACTATTATCTCTAGAACTACTGGACATATTTAAAAAGAAATTTGGTGTGTACATAGAGTTGATATAATACAAAAAATAGCCATTCAACAGTTATAATACATGCGCATTATCGTGCGTAATACTCATCGGAGTCACAAGGTATGAAACAGCAGTTGCAGAATAGAACAAAAAAATTGGTTAATAGGGGTATGGTCCCCTCTTACAGCCTCGTAACGTGATTGTATGCTGGAAATAAGGGAGTTCCTGAGGAAAACTTGGTCCCCCCTCTTTCAGCAACGCTGTTTTTAGGTCTTGGAAGGTTTTCGGAAAGGGCTTGCTAATTGCATTTGCCCACCCCAGAGCGTCCTGGGCATGCTCTATAGGAATGTAGTCTGGAGATCTGACTGGCCAATACATCCGGTCAATATCCTCATTTTCCAGAAATTCGTCGACCAGCTGAACTCTATGTGACCTGGCGTTGTCATCCGTTAAAAGGAAATCAGGACCAAATGGACCCCTGAAAAGGAGGCTATAGGACTGCACGACCTCTTCCCTATACCTCTCAAGAATCGCAGATCCTCTTTCAAATACATGGAGACATTGGAGGGTAGGTAGAGGGTCCCTGGTTCTCTTCATATGAAAGTACTGCGAAAATCTTTAGTTAGGCTGAACCGGGACTCATCAGTGAAGATATCGGTCACCCATTGATTCATGCTCTAACCTGTATGATTTCTGCATCATTTTAAGTGGATTCTCCTGTTCGTAAGACTGAGCGGGGAGCAAACAATAGGTCTGCTTGCAATCAGCCCCTTTTCATAAAGTCGTCTGGAAACAGTGACCCTTGAAACTCGAGTTATTGAGGCTGCATACGATTCATGAAAGACCTGAGAAGATGTAGCTTCCCTGTTACGCCTCGCTCTAATGGACAAAAGGTAATCTTCTCTGGACATCGAGGCTCTTAGATGACTTTACTCAGGCATTCTCTCGCCGGCTCCGGTATCCTTAAATTGTTTCCATAAGTTGGACACAACGTTCGGCGTTAAATCTAATTCTCTATAAACCTGGATTTAAGACTGACCTGCTTCCAGTCTACCCACAATTCGCCACCTCATTCCATCATTTAAACATTGGTGTTTGCTCAGTTTTACTGTTTGAATTTTAATTTAAGCGATTGCTGCAAAAAAAAAAAAAAATGCGCTATAGACCAAGTAGCGGATATTTTCACACGCGCATATAAATCCTTTTTTTCGACTAATTCCGCCCCAATTCATGAATACGCTTACATATTTGACGTAAAGATTTGCATCTTTGTTCCGAAACAGTATTTTTCATTTCGTTCAATGATTTTCATGAAATTCTACAAAATATGCAAATTCTCTAAATTTTGAACACTGTTTTGAGTGTAGTTTGCTGAATAACAGTCTCGAGTTGAGATTATTCCTTGCTCTTTTTTTGGCTTCCATTTACTTTCTCCATGACAATATATATATGTAGGATTTTCCAGCTAATTATCAAAGAATTAAATTTATTTTCCAATGTACTGTAAAACCAGTTCCTCAAATACTCAATAGATGGGAACACGAATCAGCGTCATATGATAGCTCATGCAGCGCCGCCTATTCCAGAACCAAACTGAGCAATCTTTCATTCTAGCCCCTCTTTCTCTTCCTCTTTCCTCTTCTCTTATTTCCATTATCCGCGTCGGAAGTAAACTCCGAACGTCAGAGCGCGTTCCAGCGCCCTTCGCCGAAATGGGCTAAATGAGGCAGCCATCTATTTTTCTCTGATTACAGATCAATTCATCATCTCCTATTGTATATATTTTCATTCTTTATCTCATCTCTTCATCTAATAAACTTAAGTAAAACTACTGCAAGCATCGTCATTGAATTCCTACGAAATCACCATAAAATCCGGTAATGGAATTACCCCCCTAGACAATCAGCAATTTGAGTAAGGGGAAACCATCGTAAATTCGGGATGTACAATCACATCACCCCACCGTCTCTCTCTCTCCCTCACTCACTCACTTTCTCTCTCTCTCTGTATATATATATATATATATATATATATATATATATATATATATATATATATATATATATATATATATATATATACTCTATAACAAAAAAAACCATGCACCAAGAAATAGTTGCCTGATTGTAATGTAATTTCGTATACAAGGACATTTGGATCGAACATGCAAATGATTAAAATTTGGTGTCCAGTGAAGGAAAAGCGGAAGCTACAGCGCATCGGAACTGCACACTCACCAAGTGCATGTAAGAAGCGATTCTTAATCTGATGGTCAAGCTTTCTTTGCATTGCGATTTAGGATACCCTTCAACGACCGAAAAAAAATGTCTCGCAGCACGATTCGAGCTCATTACGAGCAACTATCTGAGTGTGAAAGAGAGCGTATTATTGTATTGAAAGAGGAAGGTTGGGCAAATTGAAGAATTGCTTGTCATGTGGGTCGAAGCGATTAGGAGATGCTGACAAGAATGAGTGGACAATGGTAGATTTCAGCTTCATGATATTAGATGACGACCTAGCACCACAGCAGATCAGGGGGACAGATTGATTGTAAGATTAGCTGTCACAGCAACTGATTCGTCGTTATTAACCATCAGACGTGCGACCCGCACACGAGTGTCTACCATGACCATTCACAGACGGCTGACAGAGTGAATCTACGTTCGTAACGACCGTTAAGCCACATGCCACTTACGCCTGCACACTGTCGAGCCAGATTAAAGTGGTGCTCGGATCGATCAGGTTAGAATGATGCTGACTGGGGATGTATAGTGTTTAGTGACGAATTGCTTTTCCAACTGTGTCCTGACGATCATCAAAGACGTGTCTGGAGATGCCCAGGGCAACGTGCCGATCCTGCTTTAACTATTGAACACCACAAAGACCCTCAAACAGGACTTACGGTCTAGGCTACCATTTCTCTTAATAGTCGGACCCCTTTGGTCGTCATTAGAGGCACACTTATAGCACAGAGATGCATCGACGACATTCTGAGACCTGTTTAACTACATTTCCTTTTGCAGTACCCTGGGGCCTTATTTTTCAGCAAAATAATGCCAGACCACATAAAGTACGTGTTGCTATGAACTGTCTTACAGCTTGTCAAACACTTCCTTGGTCAGCCAGATATCTCTAAAATCGACCTTGTCTGGGATATGATGGGAAGGCGACTGCATCTACCAGGGAATGTTGATGACCTCGTCCGACAATTGGAGCAAATTTGATAAGAAACACCACAGGAGACCATCAGGAAGCTTTATCACTCTATGCCATGTCGTATGGTAGTTTGCATCCAAGCTAGAGGTGGGTCAACACCTTATTAAGCTCGTTAATTTGTAACTTTGTAATTCTGAAATAAATCATTCAATTTATCTGAAATTTTAATCCTTTTTTGTTCTGCACATAATTTTCCTATCCACCAATTTTTGTCTTCATCGGACAACTCCTTATTGGTGCGTCGATTTTTCTTGTTATAGAGTATATATATATATATATATATATATATATATATATGGTGGATTTACAAAGATGTCACCAGTTCACTAAAGAGAGAGAAACCCTCTCGCTCATCTGGATCTCAAATGAGGCTCCTACAACAATTCAGAAATAACATCAATTATTTTTCACTGTAATATTCTTCGAAATGAAGTAAGTAAAATTTTTTTCATTGTTGTAAGATATACATGCGTCATAAAATCTTGTTAAAATGGTTTATTTCTAAAAATTAAACTTCTTATCTATTGGAAACCATAGTGCCTCATTTGAGGCTTAAAGTAAGACTTGATTGTGTAGAGCAACTCCATTCAAAAATTAAACTGCACAGGTTTTAGTACAATTCCTTAAAAAATAGTTTTGTATTATTATTTTTAATATTAAATGAATAAATAGGAAAAGATAATGATCATGCAAAAAATATACCTCCATTTTGAGGATATCAGAAATCCCATAGATATGGAAATATGCCTACTGATTATCTCTAAAATACTGCCAGAGGCATTTTTAGAAGAAATAGTGCAAGAATAAAACATGTATGTGTAACGGGAGTGAGAAATCGTACATCCCGAATCTACATTGGTTTGCTCTTACTCAAAGGGCTGGATTGTCCAAGGGAGTAATTCCATTACCGGATTCTGTGATGACTTCGTATCAATTCAATGACGATGCTTGCCACAGTTTTAATTAAATTTATTACGAGAGAGAGATGAAGGTAAAATATGTACACATTAATCTATATGCAGGTTATCTCTATTAGTATTAAACAGTTCTTCTGAGACGGATAGATGGCAGTCTAATTAATTTTATCCTATACCGGCGATGAGCGTTGGAACGCGGTCTGGCGTTCGGAATTCACTTCATTGGGAGAAGAGCAGGGGAGAAGAGAAGCCAGAGGCTTTGGAAAGTGGGGGGAAACAGAGCGAGAACGAAACGTCGCTCAGTTTTGTTCAGGAATAGGGGGCGCTGCTTGAGATATCACATGACTCTGATTAGTGGTGTCATCTATCGAGTAACTGAGGAGCTGGTTTTACTGGTTTACGAGTAATGCATTTGAAAATACAATTAATACTTTGATAATTAGTTGGAAAATCCTACATGTATGTCACATTAAAAGTGAAAGGAAATTGTGTCCTTGCTCTTAATGAACTGAAGGTATTTTTAGGAATAAATTTTGTTAAGACAAACCTTCAGTATTTCCAAATTAAAATTTTACTGGGCACCCAAACATGACACGAGACTAATCATAGTTGCCGAATATATGACGCAAAATCGCTTCGTTGAAATAAGGAAGTACTATCATCTTATTCCTAGTGATGCATCCCACGACATTAAAGATAAGCTATATAAAATGAGTATTAGATCCCTTTCACAGAGTGTTTGCTGATAGCTGCGAGCTGGAAGTGTATTTGTCAGTGGATTGAATGATGATTCCATTCAAAGGAAGGTCAAACATCAAACAATACATAAGAGGTAAACCCTATCCATGTGGAATAAAATCCTGGGTGTTAGCTGGAATTTTTGGTTATGTTTATGCTTTTGAAATATTTATCAAGGTGAAAATGCTGAACCTCAGGAATTTGTAAGGAATTTGTAACAGTTAGAATTATTGTATTGAGGTTTTGTAAACTTATAATGCTTAAAAATCACAAAGTATTTTTCGACAATTTATTCACAATTCTTCTTTTGATGAAACTTGTTTAATGGAAATGTTTTTCAATTGGAACAATACGTGCGAATAGGTTACAAGCTGAGACAAATTAATTGAAATACACCATTGGATTGAAACGTGATCTAAGAGACACATTTTCCATTATCACAAGTAAGGAAAACAGAACAATAACAAGGTGATTCGACACCTCAGCTGTTTGTGTAGCCTTAACATTTCTTGGAGCACTTCCTGTATGGTGAGTGAAACGTTGGAATAGATGGTTATCGAAATTCCAACACCTGCTTCCATCGAAATGTTTTATAAAAATATGGGAGGAGTAGACCTCATAAATTCTTTATATATATTTTTTTGAAAATCAGATCCTAGAAATGAATCCATGAATTTATTAGAATTTAAATCTTCAATTGTGAGTTCTTTTATTTAAAAAGGTAATTCGGCTCTGAGCAAAAAGAAAGGCAGTCCAAATACATTGCGGTATCCACCAACAAAGAAACGCTTAAAAGTACAAGCTCTTGCTGAATTAAGAAGAGATGGTGGTGAGCATTACCCGCTAAAACTGAAGGGAAATATGCTGCCAAGTGCCACATATCCAGCTGTCCCAGGAAAAATAGATACATATGTGCTCGATGTAAGAAATCACTATGTCCTGAGTGCTTCCAGGCTTTTCACTCAAGATAATTTTACTAATATATCTCTAATTTCCTAGCATTAAGTAATAATTACTAAAATATCCATCAGAACATTCAAATAAATATAAAAATTAGCTTAAATTTGTCCCCTGTCTGTTTCCTTTCGTTTTTCTGAATAGGCATGTTTACAACATTTTAAACTTACAAGCCTAATATGAAGCTCCTCAAATTTTCCTTAATAGGATCAAGCTGAACAAATAATTATTTTTCTATAGAATTTAAAACAGGAATTTATATATATATTTATTCATAGAATGATTTTTTCTTTCCTTTTTTTCATAATTCATGAGTGAGGGGGTTAAGCAATGATCCTTTCATCTTGGGGACGGATTTGGATACCATTTGGTGACTTTGTAACTTTGGCGACAAATGGAAAGTACTCGAAGCCGCTGGAATGTAAGCGAAAATTCGAACGGGAATTACGTACTTTTCGTGATTTTTTTCATGTAACGTCACGCCTGACCAGAAAGGTAGAAATACACCAAAAGCTACAATCGGAGGAGTGAGTCTGTGGGAGAATCGGTCTATGTACGGGATCAGTTGTCTGTGAAGTTTGCTTTGCAGACCTATCGGAGAATCATGGTGGAGGGAATCTACTGGAGATTGGGCCTGAATCTAGCGGAACTGTTACGAAGAGCCAGTTTTTGGAGACTCTGAGGAGATAAATCGAGGGATCGACTGAACGCTGTCGGCACTTGAAGTGTAGCGTGTCGAGTGAATTTACGAAGAAGCAACGTGTATCTGCTGGGAATCATCAGAGCCTGCTCTGAAAGTGCAGAATATTACTGCGAGAGTAATTAGCTGGTAAGCTGAACATTGCTGAAATAATTGTGATTGTACTTAATGTTTGTTTTGTTCCTGTATCCGTTTCATTGAATTGTGCAAGTGTTGTGCATCTGTTATTGTCCAAATTGTGCTACCTGTGTGTTGTCTTGTAGATTTACGAAAAAAAATCATCATTTCCGTTATCCTCAGATTTGGACTTGATTTTCACTCCACGCCCTCGCCCACAGGAGAGAAAAAGAATTTTTCCACAACAATATATATATATATATATATATATATATAT
>BMAW01088558.1:0-17475 GCA_019974015.1 Nephila pilipes | reverse complement strand
TTTTTTTTTTTTTTTTTTTTTTTTTTTTGGCTGAACGTTAAGTCCGTGAAACGAACCAGGGTAGCCACATTTGGCAAAATACCACCAAATAATTCTTGTCGTCAAGGGTTGTTAGGTTAAACTGCATTCCAACCATTTAGTTTGCCGAATGAATTAATTAATTTTAGTTAGTTTTAGCGTTTTTATGTATTTCACTTGGTATGTGTTGGTCTGTGTGTGTATCAGTGTATCATCAAATTTTCTATCGTTAATTTAACTAACTTCTCATCAAGCTAGAGCTCTGAAATTTTGGGACCGTTCTTACTTGTCAAACAATGCAACATTTAGATATTTGCGACCAGTTTTAACTAATATTTCAATATTTTTTTAATAAACTTTACCACCATATAAAAACGTTGTTTTCAAAAACGTTGGTTTTTATCTCTAATTAATATTATTAATTAAACCTTTAATTAGAATTCCAAGGATAAAAAAAATTGGAGTATACATAAGTATTAACGTGCAATAATCCATTTTGTTTTGGATCTGATTATTTTAGCTACAGATAAATATGCTGCGTCTTGTCATGTTGATGTTAATGTTGATTTCTGAGGACGCCTATGCCGCTAGCGGTCTTTAAGTCCGTTTCTCATCTTGTCATGTTCAATGGTTCCTTAGTTTTTGTTAGCTTGTTTAATTTGTGGAAACTCTATAACCTAATAGTTAAGGTCGTGAGTTTCTTGGCTGATGTAATTCGAACATAGTTGCAAGCTCGGCTTAGATTCCACGTGAGACTGTCGAGCTGAATTAAGACTGTTGCAAATTCAGTCGTATTGAGCTTCAGTGTTTTTATGTAGCTTAGTGGGGATGCTAGGTAAATCGAGGACTGCACTACCTCAGACAGTTTGTCGCCAACATCCCACTGCATACAACGCTAATCAAAATGAAATCAAATTACACTTGTTCAGGTTTGTATATATATACATGCGAGTAGAGCCCCTTATGGGCAGTTCATCCATCAGATGCATGAGCGTCAAAAGAATGCTCGCGAGCCGCTTGGAGAGCACTTTTAGCAATCCATCATCGCAAAGAGAATCAGCAGTTTAGAATAGGGGGTGTCGATTCTACGAGTGCCTTGCGAACACTTCGCGAGTTACCCTTCTTTCAAGTGGATAAGCACCTTTACAAGTGCTATGGAGATTATACTGAAATATATAGTGTTTAGGAACCGCGGTGGTGATTGGAGAAGGGATAGGGGGCAACCCCGACACTTTTGGGAGGAAAATTTATTTTTATTCCATTTTAGTTACCTAAAACTGAGAATTATAAATTAAACTATTGTATGAATCCTATTGTGTATAATTTGGTTATCTTTCATATCGTTTCCCTAATTTCAAAAAAAAATATTGCGTAATAGAAATATGCACAAAATATAACGCATGATGGCATGGTGTTTCGTGCATAACTATTTCCGCTACGTAAATTTCATCATGCATCGCGGCTAACCTTTTATAGAAGAACCACAAAACTCACCGGATGTGTCTTGGCAAATTACTAAATTTTGGTATTTGTTTTAAGCGATCTATACTTTTTTGATTAAATTATCACACCATTTAAGTACTTCTATTTAAATGTAATTCATGTGTAATATTGTTCCTTCGACAAAAGTTATACTTTAAAGCAGCGCTTCTTGCGATCCTAAATGGGGTCGTAAACCGAAATGATGGGATATCGAAAATTTAATTTATATGCATGAATTTTCGCAATTTATTCATCATCTTTAATTTAATACATTATATTTTCTATGTAGTACAATTATAAAATCATGATACTGGTTAGAGTGAGCTGTTAATCATTTATATATTGAAAAAAATACCACTATGCGCATAATTACAGCAGTGTCGCATTACAATTCAGAAGTTTTAACAAAAATCCTTGAATTCTGGATGGGTACTAGAGCTGAATTTCTCATAATTTTTGAAATGACATAAAAAAAATCATCAGTCACTCAGGCTACATAATAATGTGAAACGACGCTTCTTCCATTTTAATGCTAATTAAATCTAAATATCATTCAGCGCTGAAAAGGTTTGAAGAGATATGTCCAGCAGTGTGAGGAAACACTGCACCAAAGGTTTAATTTAATATTCAGCAAAAAACATGGGTCCGAAAAGATCTGTCTCATTAAAAAGTGGTTTTCTTACATTAAATTTTGTACACTTGTAACAAATTCTAAAACTAACTCTTTTCACTCATATTTTGAGTTTTGTGACTGCGGTAGCCTAGTGGTCATGGTCGCGGACTACTGGCCGGGAGTTTCGTCGAGTCGTGAGTTCGAGCCGTGGTCCCACTAAAGCCCCGCCGTGTAGCGGGGCTGATGCAAATTAAATGCGGAGAGGTCACAAATCCTCCCGATGGCTTTGTGTTGAAGTTCCGTGAGGGAATATCCCCATCACGTGTCGTCCTCATCACTTGACCGAGGTTCAAAATTACGAGGTCCGTCGCCATTAGCCCTCGTGTAAAAATTATAAGTATTTCATTTTAATTTACGAAATAATTAAATAAATAAAATTTAAATTCATTTTCTTATTAGAGAGTTTTAAAATAAAATGTCTCAGTTTGTTTTTATGGAAGCTTATGGTTGGGGGGAAGGGGGGTCATTAAATACTTGTATGCATGGGAGTTTAAGAGCCACTGCTCTAAAGTATCAATCAAAGTTGAAAAAAAGACAAATTGCACACTAGTTAAACTAAAACTCAACCACATTTTTCCTTCCACCCCCCGCCCCCACCTTTTTTTAATTAATAAATTTTTGGCCCATCTCCTTTTTGTGCCAGTTCTTCAATGTCAGCGAATTCAGCTTCGCCAAGCACTCCAATACAACAAAATAGATTTGCAGATAATTTTCCATTTCACCCGTGCGAGCAATAAAGTGGCTAAAAACGATACAACCGACGTCAAACAGAATATATGTAACTGTGTGGCGTCACCAACAAAGCCTACTTTGCGAGATTTGCGACAGCGAAATAGAAGAGTACCGATTTACAAAAGGAAGAAAAGGCTCTCATCGCTTTTGGCGTGTTGTAAAATGTATAATTTTCGTTTGTAGAAGGTATGAACTTTGATCATATATGAAAATAAATTGTCGTTGTAAATTAGTTTTGAATTAAATTTTCATCCCCCTCCTCTAATTCCAAGTCGCCAACACTGTAATCAGGTACCATATGTCAGACTGGTCCCAGGTTTTTAATACTGATACATTTAATATTGTTTTTTTTTTATTTTCGAAGAGCTTTATCGGGGATTTTAAGTCAGAAATCAAATTTTATCTTACATTTATTTCCCTTCATATTTGCTCACATTAACTTCACTTTACGTTGTTTTTAAAAGAATAAAGGAATTATGCTACACTTTGTATTAACGAAGCGCATTTTATGTATTAAGACCTTTTTCAACTCCGCGTGAGCCATTTATCTCAATATCATACATTTTATCATTTCAGGCGTGTTTATTTAATTACTTCCAAACAAGTGAATGCCTTAATTTATTTTCATTCCCAAAACCTTATTTATTATATAATAAATATGCGCCGGATATCCCTTTTGAACAAAGTTCTCAGTGTGAAACGGAAATAATAACGGAATTAACATTCGTTATTTATTACTTAAGGTCAATGTTTTTGTTGAAAATTATGAACACCACGTGATCAATTGTAAAATTATTTTTATTTCGTGCAATTTTTATTGCGGGAACAAAATCGTATTTTTATGACGTGCTAAATTTTATTCACTATGTTGTGGCAACAGAAGCCATTCTTTGTTTACAAGAGAAGAGATACTTTTGCGATATTAATACTGATTTGTGATAGATATTTTTTGTGATATTAATGTGTTAAATCTTTATTAAAAATAAATATTTTGACAGTTTGTGAAGAGAATGCAAAGGAACAAAACTCAATGATAATTTCAAAATTTGGGCTCTTCTAATAGTCGTTATTCAATTATGTAGTAAAATCATTTTATACATATGAATACAATTTACTTTATAAAAACTGATTAATAAAAATTACATTAATCATACTTGTATACTAACGAAAATTCATAAACTTCTTTGGACTAGTTGATATACCCATACTTCACTATAAATTAAAAAAATATAACAAACCAGCTCGAAGCAGAAGAAATCTTTAAAAGAGGACCAACATTTAAATAATATTTTGAGTTATTTTAAGTGAACCATGACTATTAGATGCAGCGAACCTAACTCGTTATTTTTCACCGTGCCTACAGAATTACAAAATCAGTGAACAAACTTCTATATCTTACTATGAACTTATCTTCTGAGCGGTCATTCTCAGTCTTGCAACAAATATCTTGATAAGAAAGATAATACGTCTTTATATTATTACTACTATGAATACGATGTTTTAATCGCATTTCACTTAAATTTGTTGATAAAGTTGGTATATATCACTTTCATCTGACCTCGTGCTTTTCAACAATCAAAAGAAAAACATGCTTGCTCGTGTATTTATTTTACACTGATGTTTACAAACAAATCTAATGAAATTTTTGCGCAAAACAAATTCTTCTTCGATGTAATTTAAATCATTTTAAAATTCATAGATGCAATTATGATGTTGTTTCAAATATCTGGTTAGCAGTGGTAATTCTGTCTTAAAAAAAATCTTTAAAATAGACTAATTAAATATGATACAATAAAAAAAAAAATGAAAGTTCACCGAGCATTGTTCAAAGATATTTCATAAATATGGGGGTGGTTAAAAAAAACTACCTGTTTTTGACGATAGATGTCTTTTTAAGGCAAGCTTGTGCTACCTTTTTACGTAGCCATCAACATGAATTTGACATTAATTCACAGAATAGTTTTGATTTGGCAGCAAACTGCTATGGCGTCAAGTTGTCACCCTCGATTAGACCTGGGTTCATTATTATACATCGGAAACCAAGAAACAATCAAAACAATGGATTACTTTTAACAAATCTTCTCCAAAGAGGACGAAGACGGTCTCATTGATTGAAAAGCTTTGAATTACGCTTTTGTTTTTGTCACGACACTGATTGAACCATGCCAATAAGCATTCACCGAAATCAGGAAACTTTGTCTATCTTTTGCAAGATAAATTACTGCTTGAATCATATCTCAACAAGATTTCGGCTTCTTTCTTAATTGTTGTCGGCAGAGTACTTGTTGGTAATCTGTTTTGAACTGCAACTTTTTTTTTCCTTTCATGGCACTCTTTACCGCGTTGATAATGTCGAAATTTTCAAGCTGAGTTAAAGTTTTTAATTTCCGTTTGGTACGCATGTTATAACGATGCTTTTATTAGCCGACCAATTAAGTACTGAGTGATAATAAACTTGTTTTAAGCAATGAACTAAAACATAAGCAAACATAATACAAACAGATCTATTCTTAAAAAATTTAATTAACAGAAATGCATGTGTACAAATTGCAATGAAAGAAAACATAGGTTAAAGTCGGGAATAGGGTGACCCCTAGGCGATTGGCGACGAAACCTGGCGATTCCGACGAAACCTGGTCGCCAAACGTGCGTAACTTAAGCATTGAGTATGCTTAAGGTTACCATAACCTAAATCGCACGCTTATATCATTATCGTTCCCAAAAGTCGCCAATCGCCTAGGGGTCACCCTATTCCCTACTTTAACCGAAAACATGAAACATTTCTATGAACAAGCTGCTAAAACTCAATATTTTGATGCCTGAAGTTTGGAGAATTCAGAGTGTGATGTCGTTACAGAACTGATTTCCACATACTGAGTTTGATTTTTTAACTTCGAGTTCAAATGGCTTTTTTTTTTTTAATCATTCATTATTAATAATGTTGAAAGAATGTTTGGTATACTTCGTAACCTAGCTCTCGAACGAAACGTTGCAAGATTATGATTTTCCCACCAGCTGAGAGATCTAAGTTCTTTTAAAGTAAATTAATTTTATTTCGAGTGTGTAAATCTATTGATAGATTTTTGGCAAATTTTTGAAAATAGTTTGAAAAAAATGTCAATTTCGAATTTTTTGATCGTTCCGTCAGAAATCTATGCATCCAAACAAGACAGTATTCATATGGTACAAGGAATGAATATTTGGCCCTCTTTTAAAAAGATAACGAAGGGAAATATCAATTAGTGCATTTTATACAAAATTTTAACTGCACAAGGAACGAGATTAGCTTTTTTGTCCTTTCCCCTCCGCTTTCGCTAAGATTTCCGCTCCACTAGGCAATGAATGCTTCTGGCGCATACTACGCACATGACGTCACTGTCTATGCTTCTGACAATTTATTACTCTCCATAGATTTTTTCGAAGATCGTTATATTTATTCATTCGTTAGTTCCTCATTTAAAAAATTTATATTAAAATACTTTTATAAATTATTATAGAGTTTAAATTTAAATATTCTCCCGAACGAAGAACAGAACTCTCTTACTAATAAATTATAAAAATGCGAGCATAAAATTTTAAAAAGTAATGGAATTGGCTTAATTTTACGAAGATACGTCTGTCATATTAAATTATTATTTGTTAAGTCTAAAATAACAATCTGTTTTCCAGTAATATCATAGTATTATTAGTCATATTTACTGCTTCTAGAACAGCAATAACCGCCACTATTCATTCAAAAAAAAAAACCAAAAATATTATCTGTAAAGAACTGAAATAAGCTCATTTTGATAAAAACAGGCTTAGTATCAAAAGGCACTCAGTATCTTTATGAATCACGTGTATAAGAATCAGGTGCACAAATCATATGAATTTAGACACTGTTTGTGGGCACTTTATCTAATTACATTAAAACGATTAAACTTCACCTTGATAACATGACATGCTATGGAACTTTTAATCAGTCATCTCATACTGTCTGTTTACAAAACATTCTGTAATTTGGCTGATAATAAGGAAAGTAATGCTTGAATAATGGAAGATAGTAAATTCTTAAAACAAAGAGACAGACTGCATTAGAAACCATGCATTGTCGGAGTTGTTATTTAGTGAAATAGATTATTCAATCACTTAATACTTTATTCTTGTTAAGTAAATAAAATGCTTTTAGAGTTATCTTATACTTCAGTAGAGTGTAATCGGTTTCTCAAGTGTTATTGTTGGTGATTTGGAAATATAACATGCACATTTCATTATAATTAATAGATATATCAACAGTATCAGTTTAAGCGAATCTTTAAAACCACTTGAGGAAATGCTTAAAAATTTTGTTAAAAAGCATATCTTCAGAATATAGTAATATTTTTTTTTGTCAAACTAGACATTATATAAATCATTTCGCTCAGTGGTTTGGAAATATCGCTTTAAATATTAATTTCTAATTAGTAAGGAAAAAAACGACTCGTCTAAATACAACTTAAAGTTTTAAAAAAAAGAAGAAAAAAAACGATAAATGTCTTGATGTAAGATTTTAAACAGTCATTTCAATCTGAAACTAAGGTATAAATTTGAATGATTATTAAACAACAGATTACAACGCTTTAAAGTTCCCATCTAGAGGCCATTTTGATTTCGTGAACGTAATGTTAATCTTATGGAATTTCTACAACCTTCTTATATCTGTACAATTTTATTGCAAAAAAGTGCATCCGAAAGAACAAAAAATAATGGAGGTTTCAGCGGAATTACATTTTTCCTCCGATTTTTAAAAATATTTTTATACCTATTTTAATTATTCGTGTGTGAGTTGAGTTTTCCGTTCTTTAAAAAAATATTCTAAAATATTTTCAAAAATCTGAGAAAAAATGTAATTCCTCAGAGGCATTCATTATTCTTTGCTTTTTCAGATGCGCTTTATTGCTCTCAAATAGTTCGAATAGTCGAAGTTCCATAAGATTAACATTACATTCACGAAATCAAAATGGCCGGTAGACGGTAGCCTTAAAGTCAATTCGTCAAACTCAAAGGCTAATGTGGACCAAATGAAAACAACTCGTTTTCGTTGACCTCCAAAAACTTTTGAATTTCTTTTCGAACTTGGACTTATTCCGAAATGAACAATGTAGAATGAACAGGAATACACAACCAGAAATAAAATCTTGTAATGATTTGCGTAATCTATGTTTCTTCCTAACGCATGTCATATTTTCTCCGCTCCTATCTTTTTTACTTACAGAAGGAAAAAATTATGTTTCTAATGACCGAGGGTGAACATTTATACTTCTGTTTTATCATAAAACAATTTTTTTTCAAAGGTATACATAATTACTCGGACGATTTAATACTGCCAAATATGGAAGTAATTCCATATGAAGTGCTGAAATATGTTCCAGCCTGATTAGCTAATATTTAAAAAAATTCAGAAATGCCAATTTCCCTGAATTTAGAGCTTTTAAGGGCAGCTTTTAAGACCAGAGAACATTTTGATTATCCAATAACAATTACATGTAATTGAAAATCGTAAAACCATGCAACGAGATATTTGTTCAATTATTTATTATATAAAGAGTTTTTTTTTTTTTTTTTTTTTTTTTTTTTTTTTTTTTTTGCATGCTTGTTTAGATTAGTAATCTTAAATTCTTATCTTTTTTTTTTATTTTTTGAAGTTTCATTTTGTTTAAAAAATAAAATAGTGTTCATGAAAAAATTGAAAACGATACCATGAGAGAAGCAAAAATTAAATACTGATAAAATATTTAAGAGGGGCTGCTTGGCGCGATTTTTGAAAGCACACCAAAACGCGCACTTTTTTTTATTTACAGATTTTGTAAGGTTGCCTGGAAAAATCGGTATGGTTACTATAGTAATAAGAACCAACTTGGCGACTTATTGCCTCCAAAAGTTCATCATATCGCCAAGCCTCTCTAAAATAGGATCCCCTTAAATACGTTACATTTACGATGATTTTTTTTCTTTTTCTCGGCAATGTATCGTAAATAGAATAGGCTTAATGTTTTTTTTTTATTATAATTCAGTTTTTCAATGTTTGATATTTCTCGTGTTTGCTAAAATAGGAAATGTTTTACATTTGTGATCATGGCACTTTCTTCTGATTAATGCAAATAAAAAATGACAGATAAAGGGCAATACAGTTGCATGCCTTTTTTATCAAGTTGCTTATTTCAGACCTATTTCAAAAATCTTCTCAAGATAATAAATATTTCTTATGAATCTGAATCACAGTCAGATGAAGCTGACGCCTGACACTGATGCGTTAATTTACCAAACGCAGTTGAAAAAGTTCTTTAGGATATGTCATCTGCGTCACCTTCTTTATTCGCCATTTCTTCCTGTTTACACTTCAGCTAAATTGGAACTTTGACTCATCATCTCCCTCTATTTTTGATAGTTTCGATAACCAAAGTCTGACAAGAAAATATGGTACTTGTCTATTGTAGCGGTGCCCGATGATTAATTCCCAAACGACAAAGAAATATCGCCAAATAGGTTATATCAAAACATAGGCTTCACGAGTTTGGCGACGACTTGGCGTAATCGTAATTTGACGAGCACCGTTATAATAGACAAGTACCGAAAATATATACAGTGGCGGCGATTAGGAATTAGAAGCGAAAAGAAAGCAAACAAAAAAAAAATATGGATAGCATAAAGGGTAAGCACACACACACACAAAATTTAAAAATTTAACAATAGAATGGTAAAATTTTTGAGGCTCTCTTAGTGAATTTGGACAGAGAATACAAAATTAACAGTTTAATCTAACTTTACTGAGATGTAGGTTAATACTAGAGTATAAATGTTGTTTTTTTTAATTCTGATAAATTTATCTCTTTTTTTCTATAAAAAAATCTCTTTTTTTTTTATTCTGACTTCCAGTTTTAGGTGGCTAAAATACAATAAAAATTTATTTTCTTCCCGAAAAATTGAGGTTTGCTTCATTTGCCCCTCTAATTTCTACCACTAAATATATAACACGCCTATTAAACACGAAAAAAAAGGGAAAGGGAATCGAAATAATAAACTTCAGTTTACAGTTATGACATATGAATGTCTAATATGTAATATAATAATCGATAATGCAACTAATATTACGTAATGCACATAATGTTCTATGTAATACGTCTGATAACATATTTACTTAGCATTATCATTACCATATGCTGTACATTAACGTCCCCCCTTTTTTTTTCTTTCTTTCTTATACACTGTTTTGTCTCGTACTTCAAAGAATATTAAACCATATTCTTGGTCTATTTTCAATTTATGGTTATGATACATAAACTATTCAAATATAACTTGTAACTGGTTCTTGTACAATTTTTTCTTCAACTTAACTTTTAGGTTATTTTATGATGTTATTTAATTTGAGAATCTCGCCTTAAAAAAAACAGAGTAAAATTAATATAGCTCATATAAAAATTATTGTAATCAATTAAAGAAACTAAAACATGAACTTAAAAGCGAAAACAAAAATTTACCAAGTAATTGAAAACTTATAAGGGAAAGCCCAGTGAAAGAAAAAAAAAATGTTTAGAATAATGGAAATAATGTAATTAAGACTGTTCCTTACTTTGGAAAGGAATAACTTGTGTTTATAACGTTATTACTGATCCAACCATCACACTTTAGTGAATTACATTATAATAAAAAATATGTTAACAAACCAAAAATCAACAAATTCAGAAAATTAGCCATGGAAAAAAAAGAAGAAAATAAACATAGTACAAACATTAAACAAATTCAATTAATCTGTAAACAGCAAAAATGTACCTAAAAAATTGTAAAACCAATTAAAAATCTTAAAAACATATTAAACAAAAAAAATTATACGTGCAACAAGAGCGTCGTGTAATAATAATTATGTGTGTTTGTTTGTGTGTTTTTGTTTGTTTGGTGTGTAGTGAATAGAATTGAGGAGATAGAGATTAGAATGGTAGCACTGAGAGCAGCATATCAGGTTATGAGATTATAGTACATACGATATTGATATAATAAAGTTAAGCGATTATCGTATAGCCACATTTGACTCGGTTCCAGATTGTAAGTATTGGTTCCTGACTCGTACCTAGTTTTACCATAACTGAGAGTTAGTGTAATTTTCACCTGCTAATATGTGGTTTATGGATACGAGTTATAAAACTCAACATCCTGCTTTTTATTTATTATTTTAGACAGAATAAACATAACTTAAATATCTGCAGGTCATGACTATTTATGGATTGACTATTCATAGCATCATCGATGGCATAAGATTCTAAGTAGAAATGTTCCTCTACAAACTTTATATTATTGTTATTATTGACATGAGGAGAAATTAATAGAGATATAATATTTTAATGGACTGAACACTGCTTGTAAAGGCCATTTTAAATATACAGGGTGTTTCGAAACTCATGAGCAAAAATTTAAGATGTGATTAAAAAAAACATCTAAACATTGTTTTCACTGCACACAATGCGTAGGCGAACAAGTTGAGAATCGCTAAACGGCGCTGTAGTTTAGTTTATATTAACGTCGCACTAGAAGCAACACGATGGCTATTGGCGACGGACCTCGTAATTTTTAACCATTGTCAAGTGACGAGGATGACGCCTGACCTGACACCCCCTCTCTTAACTTCCACACCACTTCAACGGGAGGGCTTTGGGCCCCGACAGATTTAACGTGCATCAGCCCCGGCTACACGGCGGGTCTTTAGCGGCCAAGGATCGAACCCGCGACTGAACGAAAACCGTCGGCCACGAAACCGAAGCCATGACCACTAGGCTACTGCGGCCTCTCAAACGGCCCTGTAATGGAAAGCATAAAGCGCGAGTTTTTTACACATCCTCATTTCCACCATGGATTTCAGAAAGCATGGCCATTTCCTGATTAATGTATGTCGCCATGCCATCTGAAATTCACTCTAGACATGACGATGTGCAAGAAAACTCACGCTTTATGCTTTCCATTACAGCGAAACACCTTGCATTTAAGATTGAATGAGGTTGCTGTTCACGCCTGCATGTGCGATCACCGCGCCATCTATACTGTAAGAACTGTTTGTATTTTTCGTTCCGAGTGCTACCGTTGCGAAGGGCGGTTGTTTTTAACCGTGTTTGTGAATGAAATGGGAAATGTAAGTCCATGTGTGATGGCAACATGAGAAGGAGCCGTAAGGTTTCCGTCTATCGGCCATTTTGATTTCGTGAACGGAATGTTAATTCTATGGAATTTCGACTTTCGTTCTCAAATCTTTACTATTTGAGTATTACAATATATCGAATAGTAAAAATATGAAGGCTTCTGCGGAATCACCTTTTTCCTCCGATTTTGAAAAATATGTTAAAGTATTTTCTTAAGACCCTAAAACTTTCAAACGAATCATTAAAATAGGGGTAAAAACATTTTTAAAAATCGGAGGGGGGAAATAATGCCTCAGAAGCCTTCATTATTTTTTGTTCTTTCAGGTGCACTTTATTGCATTCAAATAGATCAAATAGAAAATATTTGAGAACGAAAGTCGAAATTCTATAGTATTACGCTCACGAAATCACAATGGTGGGTAGACGGGAGCCTTAAGGTTTAATTAAAGCTATTTTTACAGTCAGTCCACTGTGCGTGTGCGTATTGTTTTAATTGTGAAAGAGTGAGAGCTTATTTAAACAAACCTATGGAAATTAAATTTAGAGATTGAGACCGTAACAGCGCTCATTCGATCTCAATAAATGTAATACGCTTCAATTTTTCCTAGTAATCCTCCCTTTAAGGTCTTTAGGAAAATAGAATTCCCTCTGTAATCTAGCACTTTACCTATCTTGCCCTAAACGTAATCCAGAATTTTTACGCAGGCTAATGAATCATAGAAAGTTATTTTGAACCTCCTACTAGAATAATGTTGCCCAGAGGTATTCAACCTTTTTAACCTTGGGGAACCCTTTGAGCTTATCATTTTCTTGAAGGAACATTTTGATCAAAGACAAGAAAAATAGGCTTGAAAGCTTTATCCTACTCAAATTTACAAACTTATTATTACATCTTTATTTTATCACAATAGAAACGTCTTAATAGGATAATAAATGGTAACGTAGCAAATAAGTATTTTTTTTTTTTAGTTTATTGAAATATTTTCTATTAATAATAAACTAAAACAACAATATTTGAAATCATTACAAATTTATAAAAATATTCTTTTTAATGACTTGTCAATGATTATCTTTTACTGCAAAGAATTTTTGCATCTAGAATAATTGTTGAAATCTGCAACCTTATATATCTTCAGCATTCAGTTTGTTTCTCTGTTTTATTTTTGTCGCAGCGTACAAAGGGAATGATTTTTCGCATACATAGGTTGTAACATATGACATTAGATGTTTCAAAGCTATTTTGGCAATTTCATGATATTTTTTTCTAATATCAATCCAAGAAAACACTGAATTGACTGAAATTTATCTTCAATTGAGTGTCGGTCTGTTTATCAATTTGTCGATCTCTTTCTTTTATTAGGAGTTCGGAGGTGTCACAGTCTTGTGAGGGATTTTGGATCCAAGATAATTTTTCATTTTGAAAGGGGGAATATTCAAGAAATGTTTTCTGCATATGTGATAAATGTTGGAATATACTAATTTTCACAATTTTATCATGATTAGCGTTACCGTTTACTAAAATATTATACAAATTAGGAAAGCTTTCAATATTATTTTCCAAACTGCAATCTGCTCAAAATTTCAATTTTAAAAGGTGTGGCGTCAATTTTACTTTATACCTTGAAAACAGTGAAATAAGTGGGCAAAAAAGTGGGCAATTCTTTACCTGAGCCAAAGAATGGAGATTAATATGTGACCTTATGTGTCTCGATTAATATATTTGGAGCACATGACTTTTACCAATTGTTTTATCTATATTTTCTACTAAGATTTTATTTTTAATACTTATTGATATTTATTTTTTCAAGTATTTAAAATTCGAAGAATTCGCCTATAAGAATTCGATCTTTTATAAAAATTAAAATTTTTACTAAACTTTTGGAGCTTTCATTAAGCAAATGGTGATCTCTTGAAGAACCCCTGTCAAAGTTCCAGGGAACCCAGGTTGAAGACCTCTGATGTATTGGGTTGGAGGGAAAGTTCTGTCGTATTTTAAAGTAAATATTTGAATTCATTTATAAAAATATGTGTTTAATATTAATCAATTATATATGCTCCGTTATTTGTTACAACCTGTTGCCATCTTTCAGGTAACCTGTGAATTCCTGTTTTGTACAAGTTCTCGTCCTTGGAGTTAAAATAGTCAGCAACTGCCTTAGAAATATTTTCAAAACACTTGAATTTTTTCACCATTAGTTATTTTTGCAGATATCTGAACAGGTAATAATCAGATGGTGCAATGTCGGGTGAATACGGTGGGTGACTTAGGACTTCCCATCCTAACGCATTCAGTTTTTGTTGTGTCACCATTGCAGTATGCGGTCGAGCATTATCGTGGTGGAACACTATTCCTTTTCTGGAAACTAATGCTGGCCTTTTTTCTTTGATAGCTGCATTCAATTTATACGGCTGATTGCAGTACAGATCCGCGTTAATAGTTTTCCCCTGTTTCAGCAACTAGTAGTACACTGGACCTTTCCTATCCCACCACAAACAAAGCAGTACTTTCGTTGATGTATACTTGGTTTTGGAACTGTTGCTCATGATGTTCCTGGTTTGCAGTAAGATTTTTTTCTCTTAATATTCTCGTAAAGAATCCACTTTTCATCTCCAGTAACCAGATTGTCCAAAAACGGCTCCACATTGTGTCTAATCAGATGTGATGAACACATTCTTACACGATCAGACAAATTTTTTTCCATTAATTCATGTGGAACCCAAACACTTTGCTTTAACACAAACCCATGAGATTTAATGTAATCTCCAACAGTTGTATGATGAATGCCAAACTCTTCTGCAATTTCTCGACTTGTTAAATGTGGATTATTTTCCAACATGGATCGCAAAACATCATTATCGATCTTGGATGGTCGTCCAGATCGATCATTTTCTTGGAGGCTCAGATCCCGGAACGAAATTTGCTAAATCATCTTTGACAAGTACGAACATTTACAATATCTTTTCCAAATACCGCACATAAATTTTTACATGCAACCGATGCGTTGTTTCCTTTTTGGAATTCATACAAAATGCAGTGTCGTAAATGCACTTTATCTACTGACATGTTTTTCACTTTAAATATCACAAGTAAATGATGAACGGTAAAAAAGGACTCCTTTTATATTATACAGCAGCTAAAAGAACAAAAAAATAATCCGAATGACTCATTAGCCAGATGTTTTTTTTTTATTTACAAGAAAAATCTCCTGCCTGTTTAAAATACGACAGAACTTTCCCTCCAACCCAATAGCTATCAAGCCAAATAAGAAATTATTTTTTTTGTATTTTTAGTTATGTTATGTGTTTTGCACTTCATTTCTCTTTACTGTACTAAATTTTATATAATAATACGTAGCCTTAACTGTTTAAATATGCTATTTTGAAACCTTACTCCTCATTATTTAATTCAATGCCCTTTGTTCCTTTCAATTAAATGGTTAATAACTACTGAACTTGGAGTGAAGATAAGTGAGAGCAAGATAAAATGCTTTTCAATGAAGCACAGATAAGGTCACTCTCTCTCGAATACCACTTAACTCAGCAATCCTAGATTATGATTTAAATATGAAATGATAGCTTACCAATTCAATCATTTCACATAAAAATCGATTCTTATCGTAAAACTTTAACTATAATTCGCTTCAATCTACAAAAATAATTAGGATTTTCAATGTGAAGTATAAATATCTATCAACAAACCGTTATTCTTGAATCGCCTTTTTTTTTTTTTTTTTTTTTTTTTTCCAATTTTATTTCATTTATATATCCTTATCTCTTATTCACTTCACTTCACTTCTCGTCATCTAACTTATCTAATCATGTTTTATTTTGGTCGGGAAGAAATCGTAATTTTATGCTATTCAAATTGATATAAAGTCCCCGAGGTTAGTAAAGAGAAAATCGTGAATAGCCTAACTTCCCAATTTGTAGTGATTTTTTTAGTAATCCGGCGGTGCTTTGGTCCGATATCTATCGGATTACCATGAGAGTATTATATTGCTGTTCTCTGTTGTCAAAAAGGTTAAGTACGCTTAATTAGTTTGTACTCTCATTTCTAATTTTCATTTCCATAATAAATACAACTAATAAGCCCGAATTGAGAGTGACGGGTTACATTAAAAATTGTTACATGCTTGAGGTGGTCCAAGATTTTAATTAGAACCGAGTCAGGAAGGACTTTTGGAAGGCTTTGATGAACACATGATATCAATTATGAATTACTTGAATTGAAGCCAAATTAATGGAAGAGAGAAATAATCAAAGAGGTGAAAATAAAAAAATATGTAGAAAATTAATAAACTAAAACTTAGACCTACGAATTCTAAGAGTTGAGGATTATTGATCCAATTATTAAATAGTTTTGAATAATACGTAATATGTTGGAAGTATAAAAGTAGGAAGTTATAGAATAAAGTTATTCTTGAAGAGAGTGTAACAGAGTAGCAGTTTTTTGAATACTGTTAGAAAGTATAGCATAAAGATAGAATTAGTCTGTCTCTAATTATGAAAGAATTTTGAAAATGGGATATTGTAAGGAACGTGTTGTAAAATTTTTCATGCATAAATTTGAAATGGAAAGCGTTACTCCTATTATGAATCAATCATTGAAAATATTAATGGAAGTTTCACATACTCTTACGCTTACACCTTTTTCATTTATTATAACACTGTTTTTCTCTCTTTTATCAAATGTAGATCGATTGATTAAATTTCTACTAGCAGAAATACAAAATATTAAGGCTACCATCTACCGACCATTTTGATTTAGTGAACGAAATATTAATCCCTTGGAATTTTTATAACCACCCTTAAATCCGTTACTATAATGCTAAATTACTACACTTACTATAAAGCTATCAAATTCCTTACTACCTTAATTCAAATACACCCTTACTATAATGTGTATTTGAATGCAAAGAAACTACATCCAAAAGACTAAAGACCCGTGTGGTGACCGAGGATGACAGAATAGTCTCACTGTAGCTGTAGCTCATGCATGTCGTAAAAGACGACTAAAATGGGTACCCAGCGTCTGGGGGTATAGCCGGGCACCCTGCCCCTGGGGATTATATCAGGGGACCTCAGGGACTTGCCTTCTTCAGGTAAGTACGGGCATCATGACCCCGAGGCACCTTAGTGATCTTTTTCTTTCCCATGGAGTTAACTGTCTTTGGTAAACACGGGTGACGCACTCCCGGGATACCCTAGCGATCCTTCTCTATTTTCGACCCTCCTTCTTGTCAACCATTTTTACCTTTTTTTTCAACTTCACGTCTAGACCACAGTTTAATCTTGTTTGGCGCAGCATAGCCATATCTGGCTCTTGCGCCAATAAACTTTACATTCACTCACTCACTCACCAAAAGACTAAAAAATAATGAAGTGTTCCCGCAGAATTACATTTTCCCTCCAGTTCTTAAAAAAATA
>BMAW01088553.1:0-11850 GCA_019974015.1 Nephila pilipes | reverse complement strand
TTTAATTTTAATTACATATAGTTGATATAATATTCAATTTAATAATTTATCGTTTGCTTTGATTTTAATTACACTTAGCTAAAATAAAATCAATTTAATAATTTACTGGTTCCTTTAATTTTAATATCGGAAAAGTTTACTATTGTCAACTTCTCGATATTTTATCGTTTACTTTAATTCTAATATTTAATTGAGTAATTTAATAATAATTACAAAAAAAAGCGCACTTTGGGTGGCAAAATTTTGTATATAGAACATTTTATTATATTAAAATTTATTTTCATATAATTAATCAGTAAACACAAAATTTGGAATATCGCTAACATTGTCGATCTTTTATAAATCAAGTGATACGATTTTGAAAAAAATGAAATAGTAGAAACAGATTTTTTGAAATTAGAAGGCATGAAAAAAAGGAGTAAAAAAAAAGTTGTCGAAAGGGAAGAATGACTATTTTTGAAGCAATGAAAAAACCAGTTTCTTCCTAGTTTGGGATAGCTTTCAAACACTTGAACAACACAGAAGGGCAATTTAGCCTCAGGAGGGACCGATTCCTACCGCAAAAGCTTGCAAGATACAACGATGGAGATCAAATTACCCCCTTTTTCTCTTGTTTTGAATGGAGGGGGAGATAGAAGGGGAAGAATCGAGGTGGGGAAACAGCTCTACTTCTTTCAGTTCTGTCTAGAGGAAATATTTATTACCCTGTGACGACATTTTCAAACTTCATGATAGCTGTCAAAACATAAATATAAGAAAATGGAAAATATTAGAGCAAAATTGAAAAAATTAAAAGCATCTAAGAAGTTCCTAATTTGAATTCAAGCGAAATAAGGAAAATTAAGAAAAATAAAGCTTGTAATTTCTCTTTTATAAGAGAACTATTTACTTCTGCTCCATATGACCAGTATTGTACGAGTACTTTGTCCGCACTAAGTAACGCCCCTTCCCCCCTCCCAGTAGAGGGAGCTTTCGTCGATTCTAAGTTTCGGAATCGCTCGAAGGGAGCCTTAAGGCTCCCGCCAATACGCCACCACGAATTTTCCTACCTAATGTTAATCCTATGGAGTTACTTACTTTAAGTCTCATTTCTAGAATATATATTTTAACTGCATGGAATAAAGTGCATTCTAAAGAGTATTAAAAAAGGAAGGCTTCTGTGGAGTTACTCCCCCCTCCCCGATTTTTGCAAGTATTTTTAAATTTTTATTAAAGACTAAAAATTTGTATCCGGCGCATTAAATTGGTCATAAAAATACTTTGAATAATCGGACAAAAAAAAGTAACTCCACAGAATCCTTCCTTTCTTTATGCTCTTTCAAATGCATATGTTTTTTAAAAAAATTAATTTATTTCGCTGCTTGTAATTTGTTGAGACAGCTAAGTAAACAAGGAAAGAGGGGAAAGCAAAATTAAAAGTCCCGCCTCAGTGCGCAAGAATACATGGTAAAGACACGCTGACAAAAGATTTACGATCCTCAGGGAAGGGAAGTTGGCCGATTTCTAGGAATTTTGTAGTTGGTGATCTAAGAATTCCTCTTTTGAAGCTTTATTTACAGTTGAAAGTTTGTACAGCTTATACAGATATCTATGTGGTATTTCACAGTGTTTAAAAAGTAAGCTTCATACACGATTTCTTAAAAAAAGAAGTAATCCTTCGTTTTTTATGCTATTTTTACTGAGTATTTTTAAAAAAAATACACTATCCAAATTACTTCATTTATTATTAAAATGAACAATAGATATTTTAGATACGTTTTGAATATACCAGTGGAGATATTGTAAATCTGTTGTGCAGCAATCTTTGTTTGTACCTCCAGAATTGAAATTCACGAGTAAAACCCGAAAGTAACTATTTTATTTCAATTGACACAACTGTATATACTTATTCAAGAGATTACCCGCAAAATATTTTAACTATATTTAAGTGGAAAAATTGCGTGACCATTTAATACTTTTTTTTTTCAAAACTCCATATGCAGAAATCAGATTGAAATATATCGAATTTTTATGATTAAATGAAGAATATAGAAAAAAAAAATTATTCTGGTTCTCAGATATGTAAAAAATTTTACACGAATAAACATTTTTCAAGAACGGAAGCATTATCTTACTGCATTAAAACAGTGTATGGAGTAGCCAAATGGTTATGCTTGCTATTTTGTGGCTAGTGATGTTTTAGTCGAATCGAATGTTCGATGCCTATTTTTCTAGTACCACAACCGTGTTTCAAATTTAAAAACAATAAATAGCTTTCATGTTTCTTCCAATTGCGACGCTAATAAATATTCAATCCTTACAAATTTTGTTATCAGATTTCGACCTCAAATAAGCCTTTTCCCTCTCTTTAGTCTAATAACTAATGCAGAATGAAAATTATTAAGTGGATATTATATGAATAAAGCTCTACCAATAAATATTAGCCACTCAAGGGGGCTATTGTTTTCTATACCCTATAAAAGTCGTACCTGACCACTTTTCAAAAATTAACTTGTTTTTGCGTACATATTTTACGTCTGCTTCCGCTAGTAACGAACTGGCGTTCAAAAATGCGTCATAATACATTTCTCCTGAATTTTTTATTGTATTGAAATTAAATATATGCAATATAGGTTTGATACCTGCTTTCACCACTAATGAACTCAATTTTCAAAAATATATCGTCAGAAATTTTGCCCAATTTTTTTTATCGGATTGATGGGAAACAAATATTTAAATTAAATATTTTATTTACTTGTCTATTTATGTATTATCTTAAATCATATATAAACAGGAATTAAGGTTTGACTGAAAATAAATAACATTATTCAGAATTTTAAGCTGTGAGGCAGTTTTTTTTTATTTATTTATTTATTCATTTTGCCTCGAGAATTTCTAACTACGTTTTTTCTTTCGTGGCTTCCTTCTTAGAACGTTTTGTGGTCAAATGATTTTAAAATTGATTTACTATTATTAGCCACTAAAGGGGCCATTGTTTTATGTAGATCCACTTTGTTTGGCTAATTGGAGATTGTGTGGACAAAGTCTCTTGATTGAGATAAATTTATAATTCAAGATTGATTTAATTATTTTTTGAATATAAATGTAGAATAAGATTATATGAAGTATCTTAGAATATAGCTTTCCCATAAACTTCGTAAAATTAGTTACCATATTTTGTCTTTTTTTTTTTTTCTTTATTAAATAGCACTATATTTTTAGAAAAATATGATTTATTAAAACTTATATTTTCTTATTTATTTGTTTGTATTAATGACGTACTAGAGTAACATGAACTTTTTAGCGACTGATTTCAGAAAAATTAACAAAGGTTAGATAAAGTTAACGACACCTGTAATTGCGTTCATTGTCCCATTTCTATAGTTTCTTTGCCTTTGATTTGGAAATTAAGTATAAATTTTGTATCTTTTAATAAAAATGTTTGACATGCATACTATTTATTCTTTTGTTTGTACATTCTGTGTTTTATAAACTTCTATCGTGAGTGTTTGATGCATACATGTGATGTTAATGATACTGTAACAAATGATTACCTGTAACAAATTAAAAGTATCGTTATCTTAATTTTTGTAAGCCTTTATTTTTGTAATTTTTATACAATTTCGAATTCTTAAATGCAGTTTGCTTATAAAAAAATAAGTAATAAATAAATATTTTTTGGATAAAACAAATTCTTAAATTTCATAAAAGTCACGTGCTTCAAATACATTAATCTAGAGACATTAAGTCATATATTAGTCTCCATTATTTGGCTCAGTTGGTATTTCTCAAATTTATAAATTGACCGGCAACAGGGCATTAGATTGTAGATTTCAATTATTTCGTATGTTAAAATACTTTGCAGTAAAAAAAAAACAATCACAGCCGAGTCATTAAAAATCTTCTTTCTTATCAATTTGTTTTAATTTATAATATTGTTGCTTTTATTTAATGATAGAATACATTTTAGGGGGGGGGGAAACGCTATTAGCTACCTTTTCATTCATTATCTTATCAAGAAGTTTGTGTTGTGATGAAAAAAAAAAGATGCAGTAATAGTTTTGTAAATTAGAGTAGGATAAAGTTTTGATATTCTATTTTTTCTGCACTTTGATCAAGAGGTTCCTTCAAGAAAACGTTATGCTTAAAGGGTTCCCAAAGTGTAAAAGGTTGAATACCCGTGTTATAGATAATTGTTTCACTAAAAACGAAAACTGAGTTAAGGTAATCATTTTAAAACTTTTATTTATTTATATATATATATATATATATATATATATATATTACAATCCGTGTCTTTTCGGTATAAAAATCAAAGTCCTAATAAAAGCAAGTGCCTTAATATAAATTTTCTTTCCTGTTGGGGCAATTAGAATTGGGCAAACAATTATCAAACAAATTCTAATAATTGTTTCAATTAATACAACCACATACTGACATACATTACAGCAAGTTGTTCTGACCAGGTATCAGCTTTTTAGCCACCCAAAGAGGATTTATTATAGTTGAATCAATTTTGGCGAACCAGATCACTTTTCAATTTTTAATCGCTTGCTTAAAATTTTAACTACATTTAGCTTAAATATATATTCAATTTAATAACTTATCGTTTCCTTTAATTTTAATACCGGAAAAGCTTTCTGTTGTCCATTTATCGATATTTCGTCGTTTTCTTTAATTCTTATATTTAATTGAGTAATTTAACGTGTATCCATATACCTTTAAAACATCAAATTTAGTCAAAATGTTCGATTTTCTAATTTTAAAGTCTATTTAAACTTATTTCTTTCTAATAGTGTTTGAATTCTGCTTATACCTTATTTAGAACTTAAGTTACAGGGATTTGAATTTTACTCGGAAGCTAATTTTTAATTGCATCTGAAAGTTTGATTTTGATTTTTCTCAAAATGAGTTTTCTCGACATATTCATGTATGGCAACGTAGATATCAGAAAAATGTTAAGAACCAAATTAAATTAAATTTTGCAAGTTTCTTCTTCATATAGTTTTTAAGAACCCATACTTTTTTCATTGTTGTAAAATTGATATGTTTTTAGTAACAAAGGTGTAAATCATATATTTTTATAACTTTTTTTTTTATTCATTTTTCATTGTTATTTGACTCGAAACACAATAAAAATTGTGGTAGTATGATTTTCATCATGAAAGTAGTACCAACCCCCAAAACTGTTATGATGAATACCATAAAATTTACAGGATAATGATATTTTTGTTTACTTTTGAATTATGAGCGTTATTCTGATAATCAATTTATGTACTATTTTCACCATGTTGTCCACTTCAATTTTTTTTGAATTAAAAACAGATTATTAAATGTGTTTTTCATAGTTTTAGGTTATTTTTTAGCATTAAAAAATATTTTGGTAGCAAATATAAATGTATTTCAAAAAATTTTCTCCGAAGGTGTACGAATACCTTAATAATAATTACAAAAAAAAAAAAAAAAAAAAACGCACCCTGGGTGGCTAAATCTGTTTTTTGTAAGACTTTGCATAGAACTTTTTATTATATAAAAAATTATTTTTTGTATAGTTAATCAATGTGCACAAAACTTGGAATATTTCCTATTCAGTATACGATGAAGATATTTCACTAGTGTTGTTGATCTTTTATAAATCAAGTGATACGATTTTTAAAAACATGAAATAGTAAAAACCGATTTTTTGAAATTAGAAGGTGTGAAAAAAGGAATAAGAAAAAAAAAGTTAACGAACGTGAAGAATTATTATTTTTGAAGCAATGAAAAAGCCAGTTTCTTCCTAATTTAGGATAGCTTTCAATTACTTGAACTACACGGTAGGGCAATTTAGTTTCACGAGGGAAATAAATTCATAGAGTTGCTTTTTGAGGGCGAGGAGTAACCTTAAGCTATATTCCTTACCCCTCTTCTCCTTACAGGAGAATCCGTAGTGCACCATGTGCAGAGCGGGGGGATGGTCCCTCGAAATATGTCCCTGTAGGGGACGTGTAAAAGGATGACACAGATCAAATAACTATCTTTTTTCTATAGTTTTAAAAGGGGGGAGGTACGAGAAGAATCGTACGCCTGGCTGGGAAGAAAGTTGGAACACTTGCTTCTTTGAGCCTGTCTAGAGGAAATATTTATTATCCTCTGACGTCATTGTCAAACTTCCTGATGGCTGTCAAAATATAAATATAAGAAAATGGAAAAAATTAGAGCAAAATTGAAAAAAACATTTAAGAAGTTTCCAATTTGAAATCAAGCGAAATAATGAAAATTAAGAAAAATAAAGCTTGTAATTTTTCTTTTATGAGAGAACTATTTACTTCTGCTCTATATGACCAATATTGTATGAGTACTTCGTCCGCACTAAGTAACGCCCCCTCCCCTCTCTCAGTAGAGGGAGCTTTCATCGATTCTTACTTTCGGAATCACTCGAAGAGAGCCTTAACGCTAGCTACATAACTTTGACAACACTGATTGTTATCTTCAACAAACATACTACTCAATTTAAATGTTGTTGTTCTAAAACGATACTAGCGCTTAAAAATAAAAATACGTTGCTGTTAATTGAATAATATTATTTATAATGTAGTAAGTTTGCTTCCCTTCATTTTTATAAGCACACGAACAACACAATTGGTGACCCTGGTTTTAAGATGACTACAGAAAGTGGAGAATCTAAGATTCAAACAACTACTGGTAAGGAGGCCGAAGCAAATAAAGTAAGCTTTAAAATTCCACCTTTTTGGCGAGAAAAACCAGACATTTGATTTTATCAAGTAGAAGCCCAGTTTCAAATCAATAAAATAACCCCACTGAGGAAACTAAATTCAACTTGCAACAAAATATCCCAGCTTGAACCGAAGTATGTTGAATACATATGGGACATAAGGACACAAAGCCTAATAAATATGGCCTGGTGAAAGAAAGACTTTTAAATATGTTCAAGAAAAGCGAAAACAAGAGAAATTAGCACATTGTTACTGGATTAGATCTTGACGATTACAAGCCAAGTCAGCTTTTGCAGATTATGAAAAATTTAGGAGCAGACTATTTTTCAGAAAAAGTGTTAAAATCTTTTTGGCTCGATAAAATGCCTGATTTTATACGAAACATTCTTCTTGCAAGCGAAGGAAGTTTAGACAAACTGGTTATAATGCTTGATAAAATTCATGAGATGAAATCTGAAAAAGAAGTTTGTGCTGCTTCTCCAAATGTTAGTTATAATGATGCTTTATTTGCACGAATAGCTGCATTAGAATAAATAATTGATTAGATACAAATAAATGACCGTTCTAGATCCAGATTTAGAAATCATCTCCGGAATATATCTCGAAGTCGCCGTCGTTCCATTAAGCGATCTGATCTGAAAGGTAAATATTATTTTTATCATTTTAAATTTGGTGATCGTCGTCGGCCCGAGAAATGTTATTCGCCATGTGCTTCGAGAGAAAAGTCGAGAAACTCCATGATGCAACAGGAATAGTGGCTACCACTGTTGCTGATATTAATGAAAGCCACGAGTTTCTTTTATTTGTGAAGAACAAAAACACAGGACTGCGGTATGGCGTGATGTGGGAATCTAGTTAATGTTTAATCCACGTCATAAAAATAGTAATAATTCATGATAAAAAAGGTTAATCATATTTTCAATTACATTTTTATATTGTAGAACATTATAAAAATTACCATAAACTACATCGGCTAATGCCTGAAAATTAAATAAAAGGAAGAGCGCGTGTTGTTGCCTCGTGCGAGTCAGATAGAGGAGTGTGCTGTGATTGTCCAAGGTAAAGACAGGTTTTTGAGTGATTGTTCATCTCAGTTCACTTCTCTCTGCTCGCAGGCTGATTCCAGTTAAGGGAAGTTTAGGTGGATGCCGAGGCACGCCACATGCGGTTCTTAGTTGATTCAGGAGCAGATGTTAGTCTTATTCCTGCAACTCATCAAAATAAAGCAGTAGATGATTTTAAACTATATGCAGCGAATGGAACAGAAATTCCTACTTTTGGGATTAAAATTTTGAATTTAAATTTAGGACTTAGAAGAGAATTTAAATTTCCTTTTATATTAGCTAAAGTTGATAAAGCTATAATAGGAGCTGATTTTTTGAAAAAATTTAAACTCTTAATAGATATTCATAATAAACAAATTATTGATGGAATAACTAATTTGGCCGTTCGACGCCATGTAACGACAGTATCTGTTGATGATGTTATTAGTACTTTAGATAAAAATTCTAAATAGGCTAATTTGTTACAACAATACCCAAATTTAACTAAACCTAATTTGACAGTATCTAAATTTGAACATGATACTGAGCATTATATCACAACAAAATGACTACTTACTTATTCCAAAACTAGACAACTGGATTCCAAAAGATTAGAAATAACAAAACTGGAATTCCAGTACATGTTAGAAAATGACATTATTCGGCCATCTAAATCGCAATGGTCCAGCCCTCTTCACATGGTGCCTAAGAAAGATGGTTCCTTCCGACCATGTGGTAATTACCGACGTTTAAACGTTCAAACATCACCAGATCGTTATCCTATGCCCCGATTAGAAGATTTCAACCACATTTTAGAGAATACTCAAATATTTTCTAAAATTGATTTTCATAGAGATATTTCCAAATTCCTATTCATGAAGCAAAAAATAATAAGCAAAAAATTGCTACAATAACACCCTTCGGCTTATATGAATTTAATGTAATGAGCTTTGGCTTGGGCAACGCTCCGTCTACCTTTCAAAGATTTATCATTGCGGTATTTAGAGGACTAACTTTTGTGTTCCCATATTTGGACGATGTATTAATAGCGTCAACTGCAAAAGAAGAACACGAAATACACATGAAAATAGCTTTTGACAGATTACAAAAATATGGATTGAGACTTAATATTTCTAAATCTGTCTTTGGAGATAGAACTGGAAGTTTTTTAGGTTTTCTAATTACAAGCGAAGGATCAAAACCTCTTCCTGAGAAAGTAAAAGCTATTCACAATATTAAGCTGCCTGAAACTGTTCATCAATTATGGACTTTCCTTGGAATGGTTAATTTCTACCGTCGTTTTTTTTAAGAACGCCGCTAGTATTCAAGCCATTTTACATGAATATTTAAAAGGAGCCAAGAAAGAAGACAATCGGAAAATAACTTGGAATAAGGAAGCTATTGAGCAGTTTGAAAAATGTAAAAATGATTTGGCAAAATGTTGCTGTTCTGTCCTACCTAAATCCAGAATTACTCCTTTCGTTGTGCACAGACGCTTCAAATACAGCAGTGGGTGCGGTTTTACAACAACTTGAAAATGGTAGTTGGAAACCAATTGGATTTTTTTCCAAGAAGCTTAACCACACACAGCAAAATGAGAGTACATACGATGGGGAACTTCTGGAAATTTATCTATCCATTAAATATTTCAAACATATGCAAGAAGGCTGCGAATTCGCTTTGTATACTAACCACAAGCCATTAAAGAGAAAAGTTTGGTTAAGAGTTTGTACCTTTTTCACTCAGGTGAAAATTTTTACAAAATGCTCATGAATTATTTAGACATCCAGGTACTCAAAAAATGATAACTTAATCACTCTTTAATATAATTGGGTATCGAGATATTTCAACTTTTGTCAAACATTGTAAAGTTCGTCAAATAAATAAAACGAAATGGCAAAAAAGATTTGGGCTCCCGCATTTTGGTCCCCCCCCCCCCCCGATCAATTTTTTAAATGATTTTCTGTTGATACTGTCGGATAATTTATTTATTACAACTCTACAAAAATCTCTTCATATTATAACTGATCATACAACCATATATGTTTTTACTTTGATTTTATTTTAGTATTAAATTTCTTAATAACTTCATAAAAGTTGACATTTGTAATATGAAGCAAGTAAAATCTTTAAATCTTAAAATCTTTGAGGTTTTTGTTTCTTTTTCTTTTCTTACTGTCCCTGCAAAAATTTATTCTTTGATTTCTGGCGTAAATAAAAATAGTGGAAATCCTTCCAAAAGTTAGAAAAAAAAAATCGATGTGTTCTTGAACGAATAATTCCATTTCGAATGTTTAAAAAAGACGATAAATTTAACATCCGCTCTCCGTGTTCAAAGAAACAAAAATGTTCTATAAGAAGTATTTCTAACGAGTAAGTATTCATGCTTGTTTCTTATTCAAATCGGCACCGTTTGGTATCCATTGCTCGTTCAAAGAGAATCAATTTATATTTTACGAGAATTTCCAGAAGTATTTGAATATTTCCCCCCTATCATAAAATCATCTGATGGTGTTTATTTGACTTGTTAACAACTTTTCCTACTTTATCTAAGAGAGAGTATGACTCTTTCTCCTATCTAGAATTTTTTAAAGATTAAATAAAATAATAACAAAGAAATGAGGACGAATTCCGAAGACATCAGCAAATAAATGTCTTCGAAATGGCTCCGAATGTCAGTTTTAATTTAGAGGGTAATTATAATAACTTGTCAAAAATTTTTGAATTAACTTGATAAGAATTTAATCATAAATCTATCGCTAAAAGGAAACAATGATAACAAAATAAATAATTTTGCTATTATTTCCCCCGTTTCATTTTATATGACTAAATGGTAATTATAAATAAAATACGTTATTTACTTTGAGGGTTTGTAGTTTTTGACAAATTATTTTCTTTTTTTTTTTAACTTTAAAATAGTGATATAGGAAAATATAAGACTTAGCTACTACATTTTTATTCTAACGATTAAATATTTTTTTAATTTTTTTTTAATTTCCAGATGAACAGGAAGGGAGATTTCTAACTGCACCTGCAGATAAAACTTTATATTTTGTTCTGACGAAATCTTACATATTAAAAAAAATGTCATTCGAATAAAAATAAGCCATACAACGTATAATCTTCACCAAATAATGTCACATAAAATACATTGATTAACGTTGGTTAAAGCAAAATTATCACAGCTATATATTACAACAAGATTACATTTTTCAGCATCAAAATTTGAAATCATCAATTTGACTAACAGGTAATAGATTGAAAATAATTATCCTTTTTGAAATAATGTTCATAAACAAAATTTTAACATTTAATTTATTAATATCATATTTTTGAGTTTATTTAACTTTTATTTCTAAGTAATGCAAAGGATTTAAATTTGTTTTGCTTCTCTCTGTATAAGATTGATGTAAAAATGCATTTATAAATGCTATTAATTTCCATGAATTTAATTAAAAATGATGATAAGTAAACTCCTTAAATTTTAGGATTTTTAAAACCATCTCATTATAATATTATATACCCCACACATTTTTGTTCATAAGTAAAAAGCAATTTCAATATTCTTCAACTACAGGATTTTCTGATAGGATGCAAAATAGAACAACATTTTTATAATTCTTTCAAAATGATGATTAGTCAAAAGTATTTGAAGAGAACTTATAAAGCATCAATAGCCATCAAAAACAAAATAATTATAAGAAACGAATTTTTCACAAATTATTTACGAATAGTAGTTGCTAATTTATTAAAATGAAATTTTGTTAGTTACATAGAATGAGATATAAATTACTTTATTTCTTCTTTTATAAATAAAAATTAAGTTTGATATATATATGTATGATTTTTATGCTAAATTAAGCATCATCTAAAAAAAAATTAACAATTTTGATTTCCTTTGTTAATTTTTAATAGGAAATTTATTATTTATGTCAATTGTAAAATCAAATTTAGTGTATATTTAGATAAAAAAAAATAATAATAAGTGACTTAAAAATGAAATGAATATTTTTTTAGTGTTTATTTTTGAAAAAGGTGTTTAAAATAATTATAATCAACACATTTTTGAAGAGATTAAATTTCTTGATGACATATGAACTTGAAAATTAAGT
>BMAW01088552.1:0-13207 GCA_019974015.1 Nephila pilipes | reverse complement strand
CATCATAAAACCTTCTGTTATGGAATTGGTCCCTGTTATATTCTTATCCTGAAACACTGTAACCTTATTCATTATATCATTTTACAATACTCAAAAGTACTATACAACCATGTGGGTGTTCATTAATAATAAATTCCTTATATTCATTACAATTACAACCTAAATCGTTCTTCATATGTGCAGTATTATTATAATTAAAAACAAAATACCTTTTGTATCTGTAACTCACTTAATTGGAAGAAAGTTCTTATGATTTTCAAAAAAAATTATCAATATTATTCCTATTGAATTCATTCATAAAATATATTGTCCAATATTCTCTACTTTTACACAGGCTTGCAAAATTGAAGACTTTGAATAATACAAAATCAGGCCTGGTTATATTTATGTTATTTTTTGTACTTGTTTAGAAAATTACCTACCACTTTTGTATCACATCAGAACATTTTGTAAAATCCAAAACTATACTTTTTAATGATTTCCTATTTGAAACGAAATTCTCTTGAAAAGTTTAGCAATGTTTATCTGTGAACAGTGCTTTCTATCCAGTTAAATCAATGTAAATAACAATTTTTGGATAACATATCAATAGCCGCCTCTGGCTGAGATAAAAACATGAGTATCCCTTGAGCTTTAAACTTTTTACATTCAAGTCGGGTGTAGTTTCCAGAAGAAAAATCACCAACAAACTATTTAAATTTAATTTTATTAATGTTACTTACATAAATATATGATTGACAAAGAGAAGCGAATATTAGGTCTGTGTTCAAAAAGTTTAAAAGAAATTTTAAACAGCCGAAAAAAAACAAAAATAGGTTCTATTTAAGAACGTATATACTATTTTTCCTTTGAACTTATATATTATTTTTTGAGATTTTCCTTTTAAGTTCACTCTCAGGCGTACGAGGTGTTAATTTCCAACAGTAGGCAGTGATTATGTTTCTGTCCCATTTTTCTTGATACTTGTGCACTCTATAATTCAGCCTGTTCTTTGCTGACTCATACTGAATTTTCGGGGGGAAAGTCCACAGATAAGTAAAAGAAATATAATTTGCGCAATCATTGAGCAACCAAACATTTGAAATTAGTCTATATTATATTTCATTACAATTACATTTAAATCAGAATCTTTATAAGTACCCAAAAACATTCTAATGACATTTTTGCAGGCAACTCAGAATTTCTTTTTCTTTTATTTTTATACTAATATCAAATTATTTATCTTTTATAAGCTTATGTATATTTGGACCAACAAGGATTGTTTTTCTATACCTTGACTATGGATAGAACTCGAAAATTTTGCACAGGTATTTGAAGCAGTCACCATCTTTTTGAATGGTCTTGACAAACTATTTCATTATACCTAATTTTACTCGCAGAGGGGATAACTATACTTTGTTCGGTTCAATTAAGCTATCCAAATCCTATTCTTGGTGCCTGGTTTAAGATTTACCTTTTTCGGCCATTCTGTATTAACCAAATGCTGAGTCTTATCAAGGCTGTCCCACTTAGAAATAAAATATAAGAACTTTGTATATCCATTTTTGACCAAGGATAATGGAGATAACTTTCAAATTATCGACCAAGGAGTATGGAGATAACTTTAAAATTATCGACCAAGGAGTATGGAGATAACTTTCAAAATATCGACCAAGGAGTGTTTAGATTACTTTCAGATTATCGCAAAAGGTTATGCCCCGACGAACCACTGATGATAACAACCAAAGAAAAAATTGCACCCACTGATGATAAAAAGGCTTAATTTCAACACATGATGCTAGATGGCTGTCGAATTAAAGTGAAAGAATTAGTAGAGACTATGGACATTTCCCAAGAACTCATTTGTTACATATTGAAGCAAGATTTAGGCATGAGAAAGCTGTCCGCATGTTGGATGCCGCGTTTGCTCATATTCGACCCAAAACATATTCGAATAGACAAATCGAACGCTCTTTTGAGGCAGTTCAGGTCCCATAAATAAGAGTTTTGACGTGGATTAATTACTACAGATGAAACTTGAATACAGCATTTTATGCATGAAAATAAAATGCAGTCATAACAGTGAACTTCGAAGATATAATCGTTTCCAAAAAAATCAAAAACAGTTTATCCGGCTGAGAAAGTGATGACAAATGTTTTTAGGGCTAGTCACGGAGTTATCTTAATTGATTGTCTTCAAACAGAGAAACTCATTATAGGAGTATATTAAACATCATTATTTTGACTGGCGGAAGGAAGAAATTACGGAAAAACGGCCACATTTTCAGGAATAAAATTCCATTCACTAAGACAATGCGTCCTCCTACACCTTAGCATTTGCTGTTGTGAAAATCCTCAAATTACGGTTCGAAATGCTTGACTAACCTCTTTACTCACCAGATCTTTCTCCAAGGGAATTTTTTTGATCCTTAATCTAAAATTTGGACTCGGATAACATAATTTCGTCAAATGAGGAAACCATCAACTTCGCAAATAATTATTTTGCTTAGAAAGATACCGATTACTATTTCAACATGTTGAAGGGAGGTATTGAGATAAGTGCAAATACCTACAAAGCGACTATGTAGAGAAATAAAAATAAACTTAAACGAAAAGTGTCTCGTATGTTTGCTAGGTCGAAACATTTTAAATAATGATTAATCACCGTCGTGAGCGGCCCAACAAGAACACTACAGGAGCAAGCAGTGCTCACGCTATGTCAAGGAAACTGGTTTTTTCTACAATATGGCATATACGAGTATGCGGATAACAATAAAAGCCTAAGCAGAGTTAAAACCTGTAGCTTACAAAAGTAAGAAGCTTATATGAATATAGACCTGGAGACAATGATCTGTGTGAAACGTACGCCTTAAAGTTCTTCAGTCGGAAGAGATAGAACAATATCAACCGCAGAACATCTCAAGGACCAACGAAGGTCACTTTTACATAATTGCCATATCTGCTTTACTGAGAGAACCCACCAGCCCCAATAAATCTCCCTTCATTCCTTGCATGTTCCTTGCATGTCTTTATTGCACTTTTGAATTTGATCGATTTATTTTTGTGAGAAAGTCACCCTTGGTGACTTAGGTCTTGTGCAGTAACTGCTACAATTTATTCTGACATGTTGCAAGATACCGTTAAATCAGAATTCCAGCATTGTGGAGTTCTAGATACAAAATTATTACAAAAGGAGGGTGCATCTTTTCACATTTCACGTGGGGATCAACAATTGCTGCGATGTTATTTGACGGAGTATCAAGTAATCATTCAAGTATTTCCTACAATACGGGGTCAACGTTTTCTCAATACGTTCTCATGAACTAATTTTACATAGTCTTTGGTTTCAACATTACCTAAGAGATAAAGTTGATCGAGGAAATATAGTAAATTTGGAACATTTGATGAACCAAATCATCTTCCATGAACACAATATACGTGACAGCATTTTTCCAAAAGGAAAGAAAATATTTTTAAAACCATTCGGGAAGACTTTGTTTGCTATTAAGGTACAACAAAGTACAGTTACAGAAGTATCTTAAACGTAAACGTTGAAGTATTGTTGTTCCCAAACTTGCTGTTATTGCACTATGGCATTTTTCCTTTGTGCTGTCACTAGCATTTATGTAGATTTGATAGTTTTGTGTGACAAATTCTGTAATAAAAAAGGTAACTATCAACACCTCGCATTCTGTTCTTTATCAGTAGTAACAAGCCATTCTTTCCTTATTATAAACCGATCAATGATTCTTATTTTCACCTGGCTGCCTTTGTTGAAATTAATTTTTTTTCTTCCTCCAATCAATTTTACGGAACTTGATGTGTATACCCTCCGAATGTGAAGGGGGTACATTCATTGCTCCCGAATTGAATCCCTGTGCAATGATTTACTATTAAAAATTTCCTGAGTGAGTTTCTAATTCAATTTGAACCTTGGCCACCTTAGACATCGCTAAACATACTACTTTCTTTTTTAATATCTACCTTTCAAGAGTAATCCATTAATGTCAACTGTGTTTATATCCGAAGTTTCTTGTCATCTCTTCAATCTCTGAAGCTGCCTAATTTACACCAGAATTTAATCGTCTGATCCATTGGATGAAACTAAGAGACATGTTGTATGTGCAACGTTGAAAAATTTGGATTGAAAGGTAGATTCGATCGGTTCAACACAGATTTTTTTATAGCTTTACACGTGTGTTATGTTGTTTGCTTTTATTCCTGATTGTGTCTTTCTTTCTTTTGTGACACGATGCAACTATTCTTTATCATTAACAACGAAATACATTTGCAAAATTTCTGGACTTGATATTCATCCTGCCTGCAAAGAAAATGTATCGCTTTTGTAGCGGGTAGTTTCTGTAAAACATTTCTCAATGAAAATTACACCTTCCTCTGAATTATGAACTTCCTTAATTAAGCGGAATTTGCATTCGTCCAAAATCTAATCTTTACTAATTAATTATCTAGAAACCCTCTCACCGAAATTAAATGATGTGGTCAAATTGAAATTCGAATTATAAATTTTAGAAATACATTTATTGTGAGTTGTATGTATGTCAGCTGTAATAAATTTACTTGGGAATATAACTGGAGAATTTTATACCAAATCAATTTTGATACAAATTATATATAAATATTAATAATATTCATATCGTTCAATTTCCTCCAAAATATGGGCATTTAAGTATATGGGTTTTCGATTTTGATTTGTATAGCAGTCTATGTTTAAACATATTTCTGTAATTTCATTGGAATATATTCAGCATTGAAAAGAATTGTAATGCATGTCTAGAAAGGGGAGTGCAAGGAAAGATAGCATAAGTATAAGTAATTTTAAAAGTCACGCAATATTACATAGCTAATTTATCTTACATAACTGACTCATTCTTAAATTTTTCTATGAAGTACATTTGACAAATAACCATGCATATTGCATTTTATTTTGAAAGAGGTTTTTCAATATGAAGAATAATTTTAGAGCACAGCAATGTATATTCATCCTCTGTTTTAATGCTTATTAAATTTTTAGATTTTCTAATAAAAAAATAGAAATTCTCTTGAGGAAATACTAAATTGGTCTTGAACGCTTATAATTTTAATGAGTATCATATTTATGTATTTGTCATATGTCCGAAATATTGAACTCAATTTCACGCATCTCAAATTAAATCAACTATAATGATCGAAATGGAAATTGTTGACAAATTCTTAGTTATTGAAGTGGAACCTATAATGTTTTCTTTTGTTAGTGATATAGATAATGCTACACCTGAATAAATAAATAAAATAAGAAATGTAAATTTAAACAACTATACGAATTGATAATTTACAGCTTTTTAATTTTTCTTATGAAGAAATATAGTCACATATTATTTTGCCTTATTTTTTCTTTGGAGCTTTTATGAAATTGTTAACTATGTTTAAATAATTTTCTTGTTTCCATTTGTTCCGTATATATACAGTTATGATTATGCTAATTGTTTTTTTAAAAATTTCAAAGTTAAATATCTCTAAAAATAAATAATCAATCTCACTTCTGTCATGTAATACCAATTTATTCAGTTTCAGCTTGCATGATTTTTGAAGAATGTATCTGACTCTAAATTAAGTATTGGGCTCATTTGTTAAACTAGTGCTATGCTCTCTTGGAGCACAAAAATATGAGAATCTAGCTCTTGTACCTTGAATTTGTATGAACATAGAAGTTAATATGGAGCATATTGTCTTCGATGTATTCGAAAAAATTATCATCTTACTTGTTGCTCCTTTACTGAGGAATTTTTAAATATCTCTATTGTGTTAATTGTGCATTTAGATTAGATCTAAAGAAAGAACGATCAGCTTGTTTTTGTTTTAATTTTAGTCAATAAGAAATTGAAATACGAACTGTACCATCGAATTCTATACTGTATAAAATTACAATTTTGTATTTGTCAGGATCTTAAGAACCCAAGTCACCTTGTAAAGTAGAGCTTCATCACAATTCACCTTTCTCTGAACTTGGGGAATTTTCCTTTCCTATTGTTTAAAATAAAATCTCTCCCAATAAATTAAGCATGGTTTATACTAAGTAGAATTAAATTATGAAGTGTAGTGAACCGATTGAATAAGTTTCATTTATAATTATCGATGAAGAACTGAATATGAGTTAGATGGTAGCAGAACAATGATGACGATAATGAAGGAAAGTAAGACGGAGTATTTAATTGCCCATAATCAATTAAGAGAACAGAAGAAACATAGAAGTCAGAAAAAAAGTTCAAAGATTGAAATCTTCGATTCCATTTGTTGTACTCAATTGAACACGAGCTAGTTAGTAAGTTTTGAATTAATTTTGTATTCAGTACCCTTTTTCAAACTTGGCAAGGGTGTCTAACTGCTTAAAAAACTAAAGTAAGTACAATAGTACCTTCTATGATGATACCTCTATTTAAAGGGAAAGTTGTATTTTTGCCGGCCCTTCTCAAGGGCATGTGATGCTGATTCGTGTTTCTGTTTTTTACAAAATATTTTTTATGTATTGCATTGTTTCTTGCTATGTATTTTTTATTTCTTTCTTTTTACAGCTGTACCGTCAGTGCCGTTTAATTTTGCGTTGCTATTGTAAGTATTTGTCTCACTTCCCTTTTTATTTTGGAAAGCCTTCACTCATGCTTATAATTGCGAAAAAACGTTGTTTATCTGAAGAATATACTCCCATGGCCAACGATCCAATTAATGGTAAGAGTGTGATTAATTTTCTAAAAGGCGTGAAAACAATATTTCTAGTGATTCTGTAGCAGAAATTTTGTCAGAGACGAACAAAACAGAAGTTAGCGTTTCTCTGCGCTTCGAGAATTACCACACTCGGACTTCATATTAAGTTTTGTTACTTCGTTCAAGTAGTCTTTATTGAATATTGTTTTTATTAATTTTAAATTTATTGATGTTTTTGTCGGTAAGATTTTGGAATTATTTCAATATCATTTCTTAAAACTATTTCTCAGAGTGAACACTTTTTTATGTACATTTTTTTGTAAATTAAAGGAATACTTTCTTATCAATGTAAATAATATTTCATTATTTTAAAGAAGTGTAAACACGATTGGGTTATAAATGGATATACACAGAAATGATGCATTCAATTTCAATAAAAATTGAAAACTAAGATTTATTTAGTTTCCTAAAAGAGCACTTAAATATGAATTATATTTTATATTTATGTACCCATCTAGTATAAAAATTCATCTAGTACAAAATCCTTGCAATAACTATCAGTACTCCTTGATATCTGGCATATCTTAGTATCAAAAGAAAGAAACTAAATATGAAATTTACATACTAATTAGGAATTATAATTATATCAATGTCGGTAAAATAATACATTCCTTTCAGAGTTGGCGTATCTCATTCAAAGAGGTTTATAATTTTCATAATATTATGAGAGGAATTAAATGTTTAGACTACAATTTTGAATGATGGTACCTTAATTATAATTTTTTCAGTAACGTAATTGAAATCTAAATTACTAAACCTGTTTTGAAACTGTAATATCAAACTAATTTAGTCGAATGGTTGAAGTATTAGGAAATCAAAGCTTTAGACTATATGGTTTACTTATAGATTACATTAAACTAAAGTGTTTTCAGAATCATAATTAAGTTTTCAATCACAGATCCTGTTCCCAAATACCGATAGCAAATTAATTAGTTTAATGAGTTGAGTGACTTCATTAGAAAACTTAATTCTTTCAAATTACTTAAGTAAAATTAATTTTTACTCGTTTAATTATAAATAAGTGATTCGTCCGTTCAACGATTATGTTAATAATTCGTTTCATTTTCCGTTTTTTTGTGTAATCTAACTGCCATGATTTTAATATATAGTTATTCTTATATTTTAATATTAATATGACTCATATCTGATCATTCAGTATAAAATTACAATTATTTTAAAACTTAAAGAAAACACTGTCTGTCTATCCAAAAGTTAGCTTCCTCCAACATTATATATCAATTTATACCATGCCAAAAACTGGTATTTTCTGAACCACCATCATATTATTTCTTCATATGTAGTTTCATTTTATGATACCCAATTTTTTTTTATTCGAATGATTCAGGAAGTTCTGCAGAAGATGACAATAACATTGACGAGAGCTATTCTTGAGATAGACGGTAGCATCGTTATCTATAGCGTTATTTAGTAACGAAATAGCATAGATAGGTATATTTCACATAATCCTTTTCTTAAGGTCAGTTTCAAAATGTTTAAACTCGCCTCTAGTTGTATCTAATAGTGAGACGTTAGTAAAAATAATCAATCAAAATGTTTAATCAAGTTATTTATACAATAATAAGGTAAATCAAAAGAAATTAATTATTTTACGTATGTAACTGGTCGTATTCTAAACTGAATATTATAATAAGTTTTTGTATTATCAAAATAACTCTAAGAAACCCATTCCAAATTACTGGAATTGACTGAAGTAGACATCTATCGACACAATATGAATCAAATATATTTTTTCAGTTATTAATATCACAGTTGATGTGACCAATATAGTTTTCCACTGATTCACCATTATTCTTCCATCATCATTTCTGATGTTCACTATTTCTCATACAATAATGCTAATTTACATATGCAGTAAAACACCGATCTGTCGTACCCGTATTCCTTGTTTTCTAGCATTGATCGATTTATTTCTATGGTCACAGAACTATTTGTATTTAAACATTGTTAACGAATCTCGTAAGTTTCTTTGTTCAAAAAGACCTTTTCCTGTATTCATCGTTGAAAACTTTTTTCATCACCGAAATGAAATTGAAGGTCAAGTGGATCCATTTCGCACACAAACTGCTATTATTTCTTTTATCTTAAAATAACTCACTTATAGTATTTTAAGGGGGAAACAGGGATTTTCTCAGATATTATCACATATATGTTCTAGTAAATTACTGATTGTGAAACAGGTGCTGTTGTTTAGGAAATGGGATATCCTACTCTGTACAGGAAAGTGAGGTGACAGATGCATCCATTTAGGTCAGCTGTCACATCTTTTCTCATTCCTAGTTAATCTGCTAGTGTGCAGTCTGCAAAGGTTTAATTTCAAGAATGGGAGCTATCAGTTTAATGCGTTTTGTGCTTTGTTTTATGCACTAAATCTTGTGAATTCAGTGAATTTTAAGAATGAAAAGTAAATCTGTACATTGGAAGAAAGGACTTATGTCAGAGATGAGATGGAAAATAAATCATTTTGAGAAAAACGATTAATATAGTTAAACGTTTAGGTATACCGCTTTTAACTCTGAATTCGATAATTTCAAAAAAAGAGAAAAATTTTAGAGCAGGCTTATAAGTATGGAACTTCTGTAAAAAGAAAAAAACTAGTAAAATGTCTACTAACAGTGAGTAGGAAAGAGTTATCCTTCCTTAGTACGAGCAGGCTTGAGATTCAAATATTCCTATTCAAGGGAATATTAATTGAGGGAAGGTGCTTGAAATAGCTGCCTCAAATGGTATGCATATTTTTTCAGCATCAAATGAGTGGATTTCACGTTTTAAAATTCGGCATGGGGATGATGATAAGATGCAGATAAAGATTGAATGCATGTAGCAGAGGATGTGTCTGGTGTCAAATTTAAGGATTTTGTTTTATTGATCAAGACGTTGTGACATGCGTTATCCTAAGCAAGGGAAATAATTGATGATGCGAAAAATTAAAATAATTGCGACGAAGCAGATAATAATGTTCATGCTGATGAGACTGAGCCTACTAGAGTGCCAAGTCTGTCTGACGTAATTAGAACATTTGAAATAGTATGAAATTTTATACACGCACATTTAATTAGAGAAAACTACCAAATAAATATTGTAAATCTTGAAAATTCACTGTTTAATTTCTAAAAGAATTGAAGCAAACCCCAGTTTAAAATTAATTATTTTTCTAAAAATAAATATCACTTAATTTTCTACAACTTCGATTTATTTCTTTTATAGTTTGGTAAGTAACAAATTAATATTTATTTGTAACATTGGGTGTATTAATGCATAAACATTGTTTACTTTATGTTTTGACTTAAACCCGCATTCATCTTTTTTTTTTTTTTTTTTCACGCACCCCATAAAAATGATGTATCGGAGTTCTACTGTATCACAGTTATTTCACAAGGCGGGATTCTATTATAAACAATGTAGTAAAGTAAGCTCAGCGATTCGTTAAATAGAAATACTCATGAAAACAAGTTACCAATTTAGTACAAATTTTTCACTTCATACTGTTGAAGAATAATCTTATTGTTATTTGAATCAAATTAAAATATAATTATATTTTAAGGAAAAAAAAGTATATTCATACTCCTCGAAAAATGTCTAAATAAAGAGGAGTAAAGAAAAAAAAAGCAAATAAAAATGAAATTTGTTTTGCTAATTTCCTTTTAACATGCCCATGTTAAGATCTTGAAAAAGTTGAATTTTTGAAAGAAAAAGAAGCACTTCAAATCCTTGATTTTATTTTCACACGTAAAACATTCTAAAGTACAAAAACATTGCATTCGAATAGAAAGAATATAAACATTACAATTACTGACAATATAAAGAATAAAATCATTACAATTGTTGTTAATATAAAGATATAAAAACAAACAGTTGTGCCAAAAAATTAAATTATTAAAATAAATATTAAAAATTAAGAGCATAGGCTAAATTATTAAAGTAGACAATAATAATATAATCTGGTATTAAATAAAGTCTGACAATAAAATGTTAAATTGAGTATGTATTGGCAATGTAAATATACTTTAAGCTATTTTAAGTTAATTATTAAAATCAAAATGTATATTAATGACTACAATTTCCAATTAATACCAAGTAACCTTTCTTTTTTGCTACCCATTTTTTGGTAGGATTTCGTTAAAACTGCATGGAATCACATATTAATAAATTCGTTCAAATTAAAAGATCAAAGCTAATTACATATTTTAATGAAAAAGAGGATAACTAAACGCAAACATTCCAAGACTTATAGAAAGCGAAAGTGAAACTAAAATTTGAAGGAGAAAAGTGTGTGTAACCACATACAGGCTATATCATCTACAGTGTGGCCTTTAAAGGAAACTAAATAGAGTGTAAAACTTTTGAAGGTTAGGCTTATGAACATTGTACCTAATATGAAGGATAATTTCTGTTTCAGGAATGTATTTACTGTTTTACCAGAAAAAATAAACGTAGAATGTATTTGTCTACACTATGAACTGATAAATTGTCGGAAACTAAATTTTTTTTCAAAAATTAAAAAAAAAAAAAAATCTTATTTATACAACTTTCTTAAGATGTATTAACTGAGTTTAAAATAAAGTAATTTATATACTTTTATAAAAATTTCTCATAAATTATATTGAATATAAATAAAAAAAAATTGAGAAATAAATTTTTCAAATATCTTCTCTCGCATTCTTCTCACATCCGATGTGACCTTCCACTAATAATATTGACAAAAATATAACTTTTAAGAAAAATTGTAAAAAATAAAATATGGAAACTTTTATCTTAGAAAAATGCGTTGTATCGCACCTTTTTATGACACAGTAAAGTTTTTATGGAATGTCATCTGGTTTACACACAGATATGAAGCGTTCAATATTTTATATTATTTGAGAAGCGTATAAGATTACGATACTTCCACAGGCCTTCACTTTTCATTATTTCTCGATTACGCTTGTCTAGCTTATGTTAAAATTTAACTTAGTGAAGTTGAGAAATTTAGTGAAATCGTACATTTAGCGTACGGTTGCAATGATAATTAATGGAAATTTTTTGAATCACTGTCGTACTGAAGTGGATCAATGGGCTGGTAGCAATGGACCTTTTAAATCTGAACCGTGACTAAGAACGCAAAGTAACATGGAAGCATTTTATTAAAGGAAGTATTTCTATGGAAACGTTTTACAAACCATAATGAGACGTATATCAAAACTAAGCATAAGATTGGACATAAGAGTATCGATTTGAAAGAATAAATACTTAAAATTTAAATTTAAAAAAGAAATTAATATTTTAAAATGCCTACTTCTTTTACAAATTATTTATTTTTAAAGAGTTTTCCAGTATTTGGAAAAAGTGCTACTCCCATTTCCAAGCATGGGTTAGTTACACTATTGATAACTATTATTTTACAATTTTTTTTTCTTTCAGTCACTAAGAAAAACAAAAAAAATGTTGAAATTAATTTTGTGAATTAATTTTTTTTTTATCTCAACCATTATTTCATACCGAAAATTATGAAATATAATATGCAAAACTAAAAGCAAAAATTTCATGATATTACGTTTGCTACATAAACCACATTAGCATTTTGAATACATGACCATCTTTTTAAATAAAAAGCAGATAAAAAAACCTATATATATATATTTAATTATAGTAAGTGTATTTCTTAATTATAGATTTATAAAATTACTAAGCCGAATTTAAATAGCTATTTAAATAATATATTTAGAAATATTACATTTTTTATTCTTATTTAGCCTTCTAGCAGGTGTGCGTATGTGGGAGATAAACTAGACATCAATTTCGTTTTATACCTTTATACCAGATGGCACTACGAGTTCCTCTCTTTAGGTATTCTTCCCTCTCCTTTTGACATACTTTCAGTCATTGTTTCGATTTCGAATCGTTAATAGGATTCTATAAATCTTATTTTTGTATTTTAGAGCGACCGTTTAGGTAAGTTGTGTTGTATCTGATTTTCTTTTTCAGAATGAAATATCTTTAATGCTTTAGACATAAACTTTATGATTAGATGTAACTGAAAAACTACTTAGATAGAAATACCTGCGTCATCTTGCAAATTAGCTTATAAAAGAGCACATAAATAGCTCTTATCTTAGCTTATAAAAGAGTGTCTACTTCTCTTCAAAAGGAGTTAAATCTAATAACTAGTCTTGAAAAGGAAAGCAGAAATGGGCATTGGAGTTGTTGAAGAATCAGCATCAGGGAGAAAAGAAACAAACCCAGCTCAAAGAACAATGGTTCTCGAATCACAATATTCTGTTGAGAAATTTGTCCAAAATTTATATATCTAGTACACCAAGTATATTTGCTCAGACTGCATAGATGTAATGAAATTGATTTTTTCTTCCTTTTTATTTGAATAAATTTCATTTCTTTAAAAAAAAAATCATAATATCTTTAAGCTTTTATGTAAGAAATGTAAACACATAAATTGAAATATCACCAATTTCAT
>BMAW01088546.1:0-12626 GCA_019974015.1 Nephila pilipes | reverse complement strand
ATCCAATCTCCGTCTCAGGGAAAGGCAATGCATTGTGTTGCAATGCACCCTGCCAGTTCGCATTTCATCTCTGATGGTTCTTACACCAGATATGCGGACTGGCGATTTGTGCACAAGGCTCGACTGAATTTGACTCCATTAAATGCTTGCAAACCATGGAAAGGTCCTGAGTTTGATAAAAGATGCCGCAAGTGTGGTCAAGTCGACGAAACTCTGCCTCACGTTCTTAACCACTGTTTTGCGTATGCAGATGCTATAACAAAAAGGCATAATGCAATTCTGGAAAGAGTGAGGAAAGTTGTCGCCTTCAAGGGTCAAGTTCTTTCTGTGAATCTCTCGGTAGGTGATTCTGGTCTTCGTCCGGATATTGTTGCACTCGTTGATAATAAACTTTTTATCATTGATGTAACAATCCCGTTCGACAACCGCCCTGGTGCTTTTAAAAAGGCAAGAGAAGCAAAGATTAAAAAGTATGAATGTTTGCGTAAATACTTTGTTTCTCAGGGTTACACTTCGATTTCCATCGTTCCAATCGTCGTGGGATCACTTGGATCTTGGGATCCAGAAAATGACAGATTCCTACGGACTGTGGCATCTGCATCCTATCTCAAACTTATGCGTAAGTTATGCGTCTCTGACTGCATAAAATGGAGTCGTGACATTTATATTCAACACCTGACTGGGAAAAAACAATATGGTAACCCTCCACCCAGTTCAGGTGTTGTTTCCGACATGGAAGAATTGGACTAAGCCTTTGCTTCGCCTTTCTGGTTTTGTATAAATTTTTTAAGTTTTTTCATGTTTTTTACTGTGTAATTTTGTTCATTTTATTTTTGGTGTGTTCCTTTCGTTCTCCTCTTCTTTTCCTGTAAATTTTTTCTCATTCTGACAAGTTTGATTTTCGTGACTTTGTGGTCTCGAACTTCAGACCTTGTGTGGCATCATTAAGCTGCGTAACTCCCATCATTCGTACTTCGTCATGCAAATTACGGTGTTTGCGGTTCACATTACGTACATCTGTTCTTATCAGCTTAACGCGCGAGCGATACTACGCTTTGTTTTCCATGTTATTTCAATAGAAGATTTACCGAAGACTGCACAGTGCTGAATTCATCCCCTTGGTAAGTTTTGGCTTGTTGCTATGCACTTTTCCCGCTCTTTTTCCTCTTGAGCGCCATCTTGGCTGTTTCCGATCTTCTCTGGCTTCTCTGGTTGCCTTGGATACCAAGCCGTTCCTGCGCGGGAAAAGTTTGCTATTGTGCCCGTGTTAAGCCGTTCCTGCCTTGGGACTTAGTGTTTTCTTCGTGTGTTTCGACTGTTCTTCTATTGTGTTTATCGATCTATTGTCATCAAAAGGTGTGTTAACCCACCTGGATCTGCAAACTGTGCCCCAGGTGTGTTTTTCAACGTTTATGAGCGTGTATTCCCGCTCGGATTTAGACTGTTTCAGCGCGTTTTAACTCGGACAATGTCCGGCTAAAGCGTCAAGCGTTGGTGGTCCGGTGAGTTTTTAGCATGAAATTTCTTATCATTTTTTAATTGTCTACCAATTGTTTTGTTTTAATATTATATTGTTTTTGCATTGTTCTATTATGTGTAAATATTTTTTGAGTGGTTTGGGACTGCATTTAAGTGTACTCTCATAACGAGTTTCGCTGTAAGTCTTGTCACAGTTCACACTCTTTATATTGTTATTTTATGTGTGTTTTTGATTGTTTTACTATTGTTATGATGTGCTTTTGTGATACCTGTGACATTATAAGGCTTGCGGGACTGGTCAAAGTGTGTAGCTTGACCGGTTGGTGTGTTACAGACTTCGCCACACCTGTATTCACATCCGAAACGCGTTCATTTCTGTCCCTTTTGTGCCCAAATCACTACTTATATATTGTTTTTGATAATTATTTTTACTATTATTGGTAGACAACTAATTAAGGTACCCCTACCTGATGTCTTTTGCATTGTTTGACGCGTTGATTACCTGCTTTTCCTTTGTTTTCCCTCAGTAGGCCTAAGTTCTCCATGCTTTTCAATGGAAACTTAGAACAATCCCTATTGTCTCATATCTTTTGACCCTCTTGACCAATCATTGAAATAATAGATGAGTTTGATGCTGGACATTATGCTCTATTGTTCTGTGTTGTCCGCATCACCCTATTGTTATTGGTCTTGAAGATGCAATAGGATTTGTATTGTTCTCCTACTGAGATTGGCGGCCAACGCCCAAACGGTTTTCGCCATTTTGCTTCCCGCTCTTTTATATGGGAACGAATGGTAATGTTATACTATGGTATTTAGGCTTATTCTTGCCTCGGACGTTGCATCAGTTTTAATTGTTCTAAAATGCATTGTCCACTACCATTGTTACTTTTATTCTATTGTTTTTATTCCCGCGCGCATGAACTTGTTTTCCCGCGCGCGCGAACATTGCACCATATGACGTCAGGTGGTGGTTCCTTCTCTGTTGCTATGGCCATTGTAACTGCCCTAGCTATGGTACTACCTTTACCTTTGTTTTATTATGACTGTGTATTTGATATTGTGTGAATATTAATTAATATCAAGTGTATTTAATCTACATTGTTCTTTTCATACTATTGTTTTACATTTTACCATTGTTTTATGCTTTTCTCACTGTTGCTAGGCGGCTCAACATTGGTTTATTTCAGGAGTTTTACTTTAGATTTAATCTATTGTTTCTTGGGAAGAATGGGTCTGATCTTAAAAATAATTGTTTTATTTGACTGCCCTGTCCTTCCATTGTTTTTTGTCCAATGGGGGAGGGCGTTATACTCATAGAATTTTGGATGTATTGAGATTTAAGACCCCCTCTTTAACCGTTTTACTCATACTACCTTGGTAGTACTTATGGTGTTTTACCTTTGGGTTTTCAACCTATTGTTTCTCGAGAGGAAATGGTCTGATTCTAAAAATAATTGTTCTATTCGATTGCCCTGTCCTTCCATTGTGTTTTGACCAATGGAGGAGGGCGTTGTGTTTTTAGATTTTAGGATGAAATAAGATTTAAGATCCCCTCCTTCACTGTTTAACTCTTACTTCCTTGGTAGTTCTACCTGTAATGTAACCCATTGTTTCTCGGGAGATAAGGGTCTGTTCTTAAAAATAATTGTTTTATTGGAATGCCCTGTCCTTCCATTGTCTGTTGTACAATGGGGGAGGGCTTAGTGTATATAGATTTTTGGATGTATTACGATTTAAGACCCCTCTCTCACAGTTTTACTCCTTCTATATTGAAAGGGTTTCTTGACTTACCTTACTGTTTCCCCCCTAGCAACAGTGATACCCGCTCTTCCTATCTCTCACTATTGTCTTAGAGTCTCCCATTGTTATTTTGATTTCGTCCATGGGGAGGGCTTATCTTTTGTGATTTTTATTTAATATTTTTCTCTAGTATAAGGGCCTAATGCTATTCCTATGGGAATTAGGGTTAGATCAATACTCCCATTACTCTATTACTATGACGTTTTCCCCCTATTAGATTTGCTAATAGGATCTTCTCCATGTATTTGGTCATTCTACATGGTCCGTCATTACCCTTGCCCACTACCTGCTACTTGCCAGTAGTGCCAATAGCCTATGGGCAGTATGCTCTGGTAGTGGGTCCGTTAATCGGGTATTTTTTGAACAGTACCCAAATTCTTCCCTGTTTGACCCGGGGTCAAGATGTTTGTGTCAATAGTTGTCAATGGAGGTGCACTGATGGCCACCTGGGCCAATAGTGATTTTGACCAAAATTTTGGGGGCTATGGTCAAGCCCCCCCTGTTGACCAGTGGTCACTCTAACTAACATTTTTGGATTCCTCTTGTTATTTCCAGTTGTTAGAGTGGTCACTCGACTACCGTCAAGGCATAACTTTGGCGGTAAATTCAAATTTAAAAAATTTTAAAATTTTTTAAAATCGCCATATCTCCCTTAATTATGAACCTTTTTTGAAAATTTTTCTTCCATTTGGCTCTAAATTTATTCCTCTATCCATATAGTGTGTTTCTTTGTCAAAATTCCTTAAATTAAAAACTTAACTTTTTATTCTAAAAAACCTAATGCTGTTCCTATGGGAATTAGGATTAGTTTCCCTTATAGACAAAGGTCTATCTGTATTGCAAAAGTTATATTTCTGGGAACTTTGTTATTTGATGGGAAGAGTGTGGCTTCCCCCCTTTTATATATATATATATATATATATATATATATATATATATATATATACATATATTACTAACATAATTTCCCCTGCCAAATAGTCAGGGAAGACAATTAATTACTCCGACAAACAGCCGGAGTGTTTACTAACTGATACATTTTCTAACTATTGTACCATTGTTAATATTTATTAAATATGGTATTTGAAAAAGTTTTTTCAAGAATTTTATATTATTGTATTTTAATGTTCATTACTGGGTTTTTCTCATGCGTTGCTCACCGGACCACCATCTTCTCTATTGCTGCTGTTCTTATTGTTACTACGATTCATTCACATTTCATTTTGTCAAATTCGACTTGTTGTTGTGATCCTCCACCATGTCAAATCCTGACTTACCTAAACTTAGCTCCCTATCTGGGACCAGAACTACTGACTGTAATGGAAAGACTAAATCTGCAACCCCTGTTGCTTTAAGAACTCGCTTATGTTCACAACTATCTTATGATAGTGCCGCACAGATTGGACAGTGCAAACTGTGCCCGGCCTCGTTCTCTTCGCCTACAAGACTAAGAGTCCACCTGCTAAAACATAAGCCAAATGCTAAGAGGAAAAAAGCCCTCATGGATTTAGATATTTTGTTTGGTCTCCCCAAGTCTATGACTGGAAATTCAAATTCGACCTCGCAAAGTCAAAGTAATCCTCCTCTCCCTATTATGGATACTCCCATTTTAATTTCTCAGAGTCAACCTCATCCGATCTCATTATTTCCTGAAGACGTTTGTCCTGAAGTCTCTTCTCCATCTACTATGGAAATAACAAGCCTTCAGACAGAAACTCCATCTAAAGAAGTTAACAATCTTGATCTTGTTCTTCCTCCGTTTGCTTAGGAATTCAGGAGCTCTCAATTGGTCGTTCAAGATGTCCTTTTGAGCTTAATCAGTTCTGTTACATCTATCATTGATCGCACTGAAAACCTTACACACAAGCTTTCTCCATCAAATTCTCCTTGTTCATCTCAGAAACCTTCTCTGCCGCTTCCGAATACCTCCGCGCCTTTGCTTACCTCCACTCCGGCTGTGGTTGCTCAGGTTGTAGAAAGTCCTTCGATTTCACCTGTTCTTCGGACTTCTGGATCTGAAAATGACTGCCCTACTCCGATGCAACTTTCTCTCCATTCAACTGAACTCCTTCCAGCTGCTTTTCCGACTCCACTTGATGCCAAGGCTTGCTCACCTCCATCAACTAATTCGCTCTCCGACAAATCAAAGGATGTCATTGGTTCACCTACCGTAAAAGATACCTCTCCCAATGATGATTTAAAAAATTCAATTTTGGTTTCTGATCTGGCTCTTTCTAGCTCTGACCAGTCGGATAAATCTACAGACATTCTCGACCTCATCCTTTCCCAGTCTAGTCCTAGACTGGATAATGAGGATGAATGTCAAAGTGACCACAGTGCTCCTGTTATTCCAGATAATAGTGTGCAAAATAATTCTCAACTGTCTCCCGGTGTTGGGATCATCCAGCCCAACTCCTCTCAAAATAACCAACCTATTAAGAATACCAGTTACCTTGATGCTTTAAAATTAAATTTTTGTAAAATCTGTAATCTTTATGTTACTGACAATCTTGAAAAACACATCAATAGCCATTCTGCTTCTAAAGGTCGAACAAAATCTCGTGCTGCTATCAAGAAACTGAGATCGACTTCTGTTATTAATAAGACAACTGATACTCCTTCTACCTCTTCTCGAACTGAAATTGAAAATACTTTTCGAGAGAGATTCCCGGAATTAGCTGTCTTTAACAAATCTTCTTCGTCTTCTGAAAACTCTTCTCCGGATCAAGACTTTTTGCTCTCTTGGCTCAAGATTCCTCCAACTGGTCCTCCTACCATCACCTCTTTTCCTAAAAGAGAGTACAGCCTTGTGGTCAAGAAGGGTCTTTTTAGGTGTGAATTCTGTGAGAAGGCTTTTATCACTAAGCAGGGGGTTGACTCTCATTATGAAAGCGTCCATGGTGTTAAAAAGAAAAGAATTACGGCTAAATTATTCCCACAAGGACGTCAAGAGATCTGCCACTTTTGTTGCCACTCACCACAGGGGTCACAAACGTTGGCAGACCATTACCGGCTCATTCATAACTTGGAGGTCCACTCAGACCGCACCACTACTTCTACGAATACAATAAAAATTTCTCCTTCAAACTTTGTCTGCAACCAACCGAAACAAAGAAATGTCTCTCAGGACTTCTCTACAGTGACAATTACTCCATCTTCTAATCAACAAGTTGATAATTCAGCAATCACCACCAATGCTGAAATACATCCATTGCCAGATGCCTCTTCTGAAGATTCCTCCTCCAGAATTTGCTCTGAGTGTGGATTTGTGGCTCATAAAATGAGTGGATTGAAACTACACTATTTTAGAGTCCACCATATTAAAAAATTTCAAAAAAAGAAAACATCTCCTCCAGATCCTGAGGTAATTGATATCCTCCCAAATTCCTTGGATTCGTTGAATGGAGATTCTTCTATTGTTGAGAAGCCTGCCATGCATGTCTTACCGTCAGAACAAAACGTTTCTATTGAAGATAAACCATCTGAACAACCTGAAATTTCTAAAAAAATTAAGAAACATGTTACTTTTAAGCAACAGAACAAGATCTTCTTTAATCAGAGTTTCAACTCCTCTTCTCAATCTGATTTCCAACCTAATTATCGTGAATTCCACAACTCTAAATTTCATAACAACAATTCTATCACTTCACATACCAATTCTAATTTTGACTCCCCTGAAGCTTCCAATTCTCTATCTACATCTGACCGACACGATCATCCACAATATCCATATGTTTCGTTTCAAAACAATATTCTAAAGTACTGCTTCCCTGTACCCTTAAAGATTAATTGTCCTATGCCTAACTGCACTTCTTCGTTTGGTACAAAAGCGTGGTTTTTAACTAACTCATCAATCAAAAAGCATCTAAACATTTTTCATAAAAGTCCGGCCTCTTCAGTGGAGTTCTCCTGTTTCTTTTGTAAAAAGAAAATTAAGAAAAATCCATCTCAGCACCCTTGCCTTAAGGGTACATTAGTTATTCCGAAAAAACCTACAGTTAACGATTCTGAGTGGACCTGTCCAATATGTAAAGTTTTCTCGACCGATTCAAGACTTGGACAGCAAAACCACCTTGCGTCCCACAAAAGAGAGCAGATCCGAAAAGATGCTACTCCCCTCATCATCCCTGAAACTAATGTTGCGAAGAAAATTAAGAAAAGAAGAAAAATCGAGTGAGTGAGTGTAGGTTTTAATGGCGCAAGAGCCAAAGTAGGCTATGCTGCGCCAAACACTAGTTAAAATCTATTCAAAAGAAACAGCCTTAAAAACACAAGATAAACAGGAAAAACACACAAAAGATAAAAAGTTAAAAATCAAATGTAGTGTAAAAGGCCAATATGACGTAAAAATGCAAATAAATTATGGTGGGGGTTTTCCCCCACCAAGTCAGACAGTTTTAAAATAGATGAATGAAAAAAAGTCCGGCGATGATGATCAAACACCGGACAGTCAATTAAAATGTGATGAATAGAGTAAGGGGGCATGACAGGAGGACCTCAGGGCATCTTCAAATAAAGAAGAAAATCAGATCCCATCAGTGGGATCCTGGTGATACGAGAATTGCACCATCTCTGACTTCTATCAACCAGGAAATTGTTTCAAAATAAAGAACCTGATAGTGTTTCTTCTTTGAATGGTGAGGATGAGGATTCTGGTCCTAAGTCGACCTCCCCAGCCTTCCTGTGTTCTCTCCTCTTTCTGAGCCCCTGGATGCCCTGGGTTGAAGTGATCTCTCAGATGCTCTAACTTCGTTTGCTTGAAATCTGATGGGCAGGTGTTGAGGCTGTCAGGAGTTGTTCTCCATCTTCCCCTCCAGCGTTCTCAACACAAGGTGAAAATAAGAAACAGTTGATCCAATGAATGCCCAGGAGGTCCAGAGCTGTACAAGGAGTGGGACGCCGGCAGTTGTGTCTAGGAATATTGCTGTCCCTATGCTAACTTGATGCTCAATTTCAAGGATATGCAAAATTACTTCACTATGACTTGGGAGCTCAAATAGGGAATTCATGTTGATGCAGTACCAAAGAGGCCTGTCTTGGATTTATGATCCTGAATTTGTGCTTTCTGCCTCCAAACCTGCAGAAAACTCTGCTCCAGGTATGGACCAGATTACTAGGCAGTGGAGAGGTGGATCAAGGATACCCTGATCCTCTAAAAATATTCAACATATGTTTAAAATTTAAGATGTCCACGACCTGGAAAGTGTCTCCAATTGTGTTCTTATTCACAAAGAAGATGACTTGAGCCTGATTGGTGGAGCCAATCTCCTTATCTAATATTTACAAGCTTTTTACAGGAAATACCTCATGAAAATTAGGACTGGTGTTCTTTGCCCAATCAGGTACTCATCTGTCTCCAAAGGGTTACACAGTGTTATTAGGCACAATTTTTGCTCAATTCATTTGAAATTGCTAAACGAAATAAGTCAGACCTCTACTAATTCCCTGGACATCTCCAATGCGTTCGGTTCCTCTTCCACATGGTCCTTTTCAGCTCTTGGAGAGGCGTTGATGCTGGGTTCATTACCTTGAGTTAGAAACATATATCTGCCAGCTCCAGCACGTGTGTTCTTACTGAAGAGGTCAAACGGATCAATTCCAATTCTTCAGGGCGTCAAAGCAGGGGTTGTATGGTGGGTTACTATTTAATATCTTCATAAATAACATCCTTGTTGATGTCAGGACAAATGAATCCACTCTGCTTTCGCGGATAGTCGCCCCTGTCCATCCCACAGGTAATCCTCTGACGACCTCCAAAACAAATTGAAGTAGTCAGCTTCTCTCTTGCAGAAAATTGGTTTGAGAGTCCCAGAAAGTGTGCAAGCTCTACTATTTCAGGGGTTGACATCCGATGTACCAGAGCATCATTAATGTTGAAGTCTCAGAGATGTAGAGATTGTGAGAGCCCAGATTTACAAATATCTTGGAAAACCTGTTGGGTTCAACACTGTCCTGACTGTCCCGTCACACGAATGGGGCTGTCAAGCTTGATCACGAAATTATGCTTCAAAGTAGCCCGTATGGCAAAAACTGACGCCTTAGCAAAGTATTCTTTCACTCCTTCAATTAGTTTTGCAATGGAACAGCTCAGCTGCAGAAGAATGATTAGTCTCAGTAATTGTCTGCCCTCTCGAGAGGAAATTAAGATTCAGTATCCTTTATACATGATGCTTCTTTGTGTCTTGCACCTTTACGGTGAGTCAAAACTTGGTTCCTGTGGCATTCCATCAGCTGCGGAAGACTCAGATTTCTACCTGGTAGACACGGCTTTCAAGCTTCTTACCTCGTTAGATGAAGAAGTGACTTCGAACGCGCTGGGGCAACTCAGCCGTTCCGTCAGGTTTCGAATCAAGCGTGAACCTACTGACGGCGATTTCGCTTCTTACCTGTCTGGGTCTATGGAGGACCAGTATAAGATCACCACAAACGCTGGTAATAATGTTTGGACGAGAGCGCGAGCTGCTTCTCGGAGACTCGGGATTACCTTGTCCTTCAGTGACGGGTCCCCTAGTCTCACTGTGAGTGAAGTTGTTCTGACAAGATCTGACAGAAGAAGAGTGATGAAAGTTCTGCACCACCTTTCGCGCATGGATCATTCATCCAAATTGACCGAGACCCGTTCCCAAGGAAAAGCCATGGACTGCGTGGGACTCCATCAAGCCAGTTCTCACTTTCTTGCGGATGGATCCTACACCCGTTTTGCGGACTGGAGGTTCATTCATAAGGCTCGTTTGAACCTCGTCCCACTGAATGGAAATAAAAAATGGAAAGGGGCGGGTTTTGATACCAGATGCCGAAGGTGTGGTCAATTTGAGGAAACGCTTCCACACGTCTTGAACCACTGTTGCAGCTACTCTGATGCAATTCAACGCCGTCACAACGCTATCCTCGACAGAGTTGAAAAAGTCGTCGCATATAAAGGCAAAATTATATCTAAGAACCGAGCTGTGGAAAAGACTGGTCTCCGGCCGGACTTGGTTGCCTCTAAAGGAAACAAACTCTATATTATTGACATCACCATTCCTTTCGAGAATAGGAGACAGTCTTTTGAAGCAGCGAGAAAAACAAAACATCACAAATATGCTCCTTTGCTGCAATACTTTGGTGACAAGGGCTTCGACTCTGTCGAGATAGTGCCTATCGTCGTGGGCTCTCTAGGGTCCTGGGACCCCAGAAATGACAAGTTCCTAAAGGGGTTTTGTTCAAACTCTTACCTGAAGCTCCTGCGGAAACTTTGTGTCTCTGACTCCATTAAATGGAGCAGAGACATTTACATACAGCACCTCACGGGCAAAAAATAGTACCTTGTGCCCGGTGCTGATGTGAAAGACCCCCTGGACTTTGCCGAAGACGAAGCCATGGACTAAATTGTAAATTTGTAAATAGTTTGAATTTTTTATTTTTCTTGTAAACTACCCGTCCGATTTTGTTCTTTGTATTTTTCTCGTGTTCCTTTCATCTTCCTCTTTCTTTCCACCAAATTTCGTCTCTCTCAGACAAGTTTTGATTTTCGTGACTTTCTGGTCTCGAACTTCGGACCTTGTGTGGCTTCATTAAAGTAACGTAATTCTTTGCATTCGAATTTTCCCCTTTGGAATTCTCGATGTTTGAGGTTAACATTACGTACATCTGTTCTTCATCAGTTTTCTCTCATTTGTCGCTGGCTTTTTGCTGGTTCCTTTTGCGTGAATTCTCTTGGAGTCTGACACCTAGATGTTGAATTCAGCCTCCTGACGTCTGTGGGCTTGTGGCTGCTTTTGCTGTCGGTTCTCCTGCTGTCTCCGGCCTGTCTCTTGCTGCCGCTGCTGCTTGTCGCTGGTCTTGCTGTTCGGTCTGGTGTGGTCTCCTGCTGTCGCTGCTGCCGGTGTGTTCGTCCTTGCCTCCTGCCGCTGCTGTCTGCGTCTCGTCGGTTTGCTGCTACTGTCTCGGGCCCTGCCTTTCCTGTTCTTGCTGCCTGCCTGCCTGTCTGTTTGCTCCTTGGCGCCGTTTGGAGTTGCTGCCTCTCATTTGCTGATCTTCTATCTTCCGCCTAGCGTGGTGTTGTGTCATTCCATCTTTGCTGCACTTTGGTCTTTTAGCTTTTTTTTATATCGCATGCTTTTTATCTTTTTTAATTGTGTGTTTTTATTTCTTTTTAGCTCCAGAGGGTGAGGCGAGAGTTTCAATTTTTATCACTGCTACGGAGTTGCCTGCTGAGACCATCCCTGGGTACTTTTAACTTTTTAACCTTTTTTTCTATGACTATCAATCATTGTTGCTGAATTTTATTATCTTCACCAATTCATCTTGTTATTTCACCTTGTTGTCATCTTTCCACGTGGCTTTTACTCACTTTTAAGCATTCAATCTTTTTAGCTTGACTCTTTTATTTTTGCGTGCCTGCCTTCTTTCTCAGTATGTCGGACTCCTCTGACACCATTAACAATCTTTGTGTCATCGATTATCCTCTCCCTAAAACTTTCACATGTAACATCTGCTTCAACCCCGCTGCGCCGACCAAATCGAGGCGCATCGGGCATTTCTCTGATATTAGAGGTTATGTCCGCCATCTGAGAAACGCGCACGGGATTGATACTGCCTCCCGGGTGACCTTCAAATGTGTATCCTGCGGCCACAGCGATCGTAATCTAAAGAAGTTGGCCAGGCACAAGTGTCGGACCTCAAATATCTTTACTTGTTCGAATCCCCGCGGAGAGGACTTTTCTACTGGGGGGACCCCCTCTAAAATTTCCCCATCCCAAATTCCAACTAGGGTGAGTGAGTGAGAGGGAGGTTTTATGGCGCAAGAGCCAAAGTAGGCTATGCTGCGCCAAACATTTGTTAAAATCGATTAGCAATTAATTTCATTAAAAACAAGAGACGAACACAAAAAGACACATAAAAGATAAAAGGTTAAAACTCAAATATGGTGTAAAAGGCCAATATGTCTTAAAAAAGCAAATAAATTATGGTGGGGGGTTTCCCCCACCAAGTCAGAAAGTTTTAAAACAGATGAATGAAAAAAAGTCCGGCGATGATGATCAAACACCGGACAGTCAATTAAAATATGATGAATAGAATAAGTGACATGGCAGGAAGGACACTCGGGAGCATCTTCTCCAAACAAAAGATGTCTGTGAGTAAAACGAGTATGTCCAATGCGAAGGCGAGTCAATCTGACATCAGCTCTTCGCACTGGAAATACAGGCCGTTCTCCGATGATCGGCTTCACCGAGTGTAATTTGTTATTAATCTGTAAATTCCACGATTCCTGCCATGTCTGATGAATGAGATTTAAAATGTGACGTCGTAAGTCCTCAAATGGGACTGCAAACTGCAGAGGATTCGTTGCCGAACGTGCAGCC
>BMAW01088533.1:135014-155809 GCA_019974015.1 Nephila pilipes | reverse complement strand
ATAATTCATAGCATTTTTAAAAAAGTCCTCGTTCATAATATTAAAAAACAAAATATTTATTTTTGGCATAACAATTAAAACGAGAATTTCGAAACTTAAATAAAATGGAAATAAATATTTTTCTATATAAAATCGAAATTGCCCGACATTGAGCGGAAATTGCGAGTTTGGGAAAATACAATTATTAATAATCAAAAAAAAAAAAAAATAATAATTACAAATAGTTATTATAATTAAATCAAGCAGAGTACAATAACAAAAAATTTAAATAACTTTCCGCATTTCTGACAAGAACTTGAAGTAATTTAATTTAACTTAGGGGCCGCGGCAGCCTAGTGGTCAAGGTCGTGGACTAGCGGCTGGCGGTTTTCGTTCAGTCGTGGGTTCGATCCTTGGCCGCCAAAGACCCGCCGTGTAGCCGGGACTGATGCACGTTAAATCTGTTCGGGGCCCAAAGTCCTTCCGTTGGCGTGGTGTGGATGTTAGGAGAGGGAGGTGCCAGCTCAGGTGTCGTCCTCGTCACTTGACCGTGGTTCAAAATTACGAGGCCCGTCGCCAATAGCCCTAGTGTTGCTTCTAGTGCGACGTTAACGAAAAAAACTAAACTAAAACTATTAATTTAACTTAGCATCAAATTTTTTCAGTAATGGGAAAAAAAAAAAAGAAATCTGGACTTTAATGGAATGGATCTGTTCTTAAGCAGATTTGATTTTGTATAAACAATTTGTCTGGAATAGAAAGAATAATTAAATGAACGAAAGCTATGGCAATGTTTGAATAGTTTGTGTCCTAATAATGTTGAGAAAGGAGCTAGATTTTTAAACTTGGATTATTAATTACATATAAATTAAGCTAAGAAAAAAAAAATTTTGTGAGTTTTTAATACAATAAAAAAGAAATTGTAATTAATAAATGCAAGAAAAATATTTATATCATTAATGAGATATTGAGAAATTTATCAAAAATAAATTTTTGGAAATCAAATTCATCTGAAGTGAAAATGGACATGAATGATGACTCACAAAATTTTTCCTTCGAACTCTCAAAAGCTTATCTCCTTTAGATAAGTATGGGAATCATAACTCCAAGGTACCCTAGTGATATTTTTCTGTGAGATTCACTGTTTTGGTAAACACAGGTGGTACATCCTCGGGATAAATTGGCGATCCTTATCTATTTTCTGCTTTCATCGGAAACCAATTTTTACCTTTCTTCTTTCTGCACGAATTGCTGTATAATCAAATGTTTGGCACAGCTTAGCTCTTGCACCAAAAGTCTTCTTTCGTATTTTCGAATCTTGCTTGACTCTTTAAAATTGCTATGAATAATGATGGATGTTGCTTGTTAAATACAAATGAATTTCAAAAATTTTCCCATAGGATAAGGTGAAAAGTTACGCATGAGGTGTCAGTTATTTGATTATTAGAAATTTAGATGGTTGAAGTGCCGGTGTAGCAATCTTTGAACCCTGTAATGTCCAAGTGGAACTGTGGGTTCGAGTTCTGATTGCGCGCGGGGGGGGGGATAGGGACTGCAACACTTCAAACCGAAGTAGGCTTCAAAATTCTCAGGGGATGTAAAAGTTAGGACATTGAGGTATTTTGGATATAGGTCAATGGTCGTTCACTTGACCTTGAAGCATTGTCAATAACTCTAACGTTGCTCCTACATCCCCGGGTTACCCTAGCGATACTTCTCTATTTTCGACCATCCGTCTTGTCAACAAATTTTTGTCTTCCCCCTCCTTTTCTTTCACACGTCTTTCGTCACACAGTTGTATCTTCTTTGGCGCAGCATAGCCATATCTGGCTCTTGCATCAGTAAAATTCACTTTCACTCACTCACTAGTGTTGCTTCAAGGGCAAAGTTAATAATTAAAACCAGACTTTTGTTCACGTATGGCTTAGAGAATCGGAAGTCATTTGTTAAGAAAAATTTAATTAATTTGAATTATATAAAATAACTACTTTTTACCAACCAAATGAAACGTGATTAGGTAAATTAGGTGGAGATGAGAAGTGTAAGCAATTGCATTAGAGATATTGACGTAAGCGAAAAGAAATTGAATGGAAAAAATGGGCAACTGGAAATAATAAGATGGTAGATGTTGTAAATTGGATTGAATCATTGTTATTAATCGTTTATATTGAAAGTAGTTAGAAGTGGCCCTGATCAGAATAACAGGAGTCGAATCTGTTGTAATCTAGAAGTGTTTAAATTGGAATGAGTGATTTGGCAAGCTAAGACTTTATTATATCAACATAAACTAGCATTAGATGAGTTAAGAGGCATTCGAAAGAGAGTGATCTTGCACATTTTTTATAGATTATAAAATGTGTTTTTCTTCTTTTCCACATCTTCGATTACAATTATGAGTTGTGGCCGCGGTAGCCTAGTGGTCATGGCTTCGGATTCGTGACCGGCGGTTTTAGTTAAGTCGCGGGTTCGATCCTTGGCCGCTAAAGACCCACCGTGTAGCCGGGGCTGATGCACTTTAAATCTGTCGGGGCCCAAAGTCCTCCCGTTGGAGTGGTGTGGAAGTTAGGAGAGGAGGTGCCAGCTCAGGGGACGTCCTCGTCACTTGACCGAGATTCAAAATTTCGAGGTCCGTCACCAATAGCCCTCGTGTTGGTTCTCGTACGACGTTAATAAAAACTAAACTAAAAAAAACTCAATACAGTTTTGAGTTTATTGACAATTTAATTAGATTTTAAGAGGGCTGTAGAGTTAAATAATGAAGACAATGCTTTTCCCACCCTCTAATATAAGGTTATCACTACATTTTTTCCAGATTTTGTGGCCTACTTAAAAGGAGCTACTATGGCGAAAGTTTGGTGGGTGCTTTTTCTAGTGGGGCTAGCTACTACCGGGTGCCAGTCTCAAGATGAAGACCCTCCGAGCGATGCCCGATCCGCCGCAGACGGTGATCAGGACTATTTTGAGCCCGGCAGGGCGACCGACGATTGCCTCTGCGTTCCTCTCTACCTCTGCGTGGATGGAGAGATCGTAGATGATGGTTCTAACATTATCGATCCCAGAAAGAAACCTCAAACGGAGGAATTGCCTTTGGTGAGTATTATTCTTGTTTTTCTTTAAAAAATTTGAATTTGCTTTTTCTTAGAAGAAAAGTTATAGGTCAAGCAATGAAACATTGATGCACAATTTAAAGAATAACATTTATTTAAAATTAATTTCATTTCTTTTAATCTTCAAGTACATTTCTCTGTTCATTTTTTTAATGATTCTCAATTACTTAAGACAGAGTGATTTACTTACAATTTAAGTATGATATCATTATTAAAAAAGGATATGAAAGAAATTATTAATTTAATTAGCAACATAAGGTATAAATTTTTCAATACAAAACTTTTATTCACGGGTTATAAACCGAAATCCAAAATATATTAATAGGTCCTAACCGAGTCACATAATTTAAAACCCTTCACATTTAAAATACCTTCACTTAAAATTTTTACCATATGTTTGTATTTTGAAAGTAAAGAAAGAGAGGTGTATACTCAATTTCGGAAGCCACTGTATCTTGTCGTTTTTGAATGCATAATTGAATGAGTTAAGTTTCTACAAGACTTGAGATTCTCTACAAAGCCTCTGTAAGTTTTTACATTAAATTTAAAAAAAATAACCATTGCTGCTATGGAGATTTTAGATGGCCAAATTTTTACGAATAATTTTTGTATAATATTTCTAGTTCCTTAAACTCCCAAATAATTCTGCTTGAAATTTTTCATGAAAATAATTAATCGAGGAAACTTTGAATTACGCTTTTAAAAAATTCTTAAATTTGTTATAGTTCGTTTAATGTTCCACTTTCGCCTTGTTGAAGTGTATAAATCATGCTTTTTAGTGCTATCGGTTAATGATTTCAGATGATAAATTTGTATATCGCAGAGAAAAAATATTACACTTTACCTGAATCCTTAATATGTTAGTTCGACCAATCAAAGAGCTGGTTTTCAAAGGCCGATTTTTTTATTTTTAGGGTAACTAACTGTCTTAATCCCTTAACAGTTTCGAAGAGTAGTATTTAATTTTTAAATTTTCAATTTTTTGCTACCAGTAATTAAGGACATAAGTAATAATTTGTGTGTGTCGAAAGTGATATAAACTATAAAGAATTGGAAAACGCCAAAGATAATAAGTCTTACGAATAACTAGAGTTGCGTAGGAAATATAAGTTATTCCGAAGGAATTTGTTAAGAAAGTTACATGTTAAGAATAAATATGATTTTATGATTCGTTTGAAAGGCGGGATATACTGGTGGTGAAAGTTTCGATTCAACAATTGCGCCAAAGAAGCGGGAGTTGATTCATATTAAATACAAATGGACCTCAAAGTATTCTCGGGATACTGTATGGCTGTTTGAGTGAGGGAATGAGTTCATGTGTAGTCCTCATTTCTCTGACCATAGAATGAGAGGGGGGTGCCAGCTCAGGTGTCGTCCTCGTCACTTGATCGTGGTTCAAAATTACGAGGTCTGTAGCTAATAGCCCTCGTGTTGCTTCTTGTGCAACGTTAATAAAAAACTAAACTGACCATAGAGTGAAATTATGTTGTACATCGCTAATAGCTCGATATGTTGTTTTAGTGTTTTCAAAAAAAAAAAAAAAAAAAATTGTAAGCTCATTAATCAGTGGTTGAATTATTGATAAAATTATTAGTTCGAATGGATTAGACTTTTATCCTGTCGTCTTGCTCCCCTGTACCCTGTATAACAGGATTTTACCGACAGAACGTCTCGTCCAAGTATGCGCCATTTCTTAAAAATGTTGCAACAATATTAATCATCACCTCCTTCCGAAACTAACAGGCACTCCATAGGTCTTCAAGCTGCCGTAGATTTGAAGGAGCTCCTATGAGAACCGATCAATTCATTACAGTATAATAGATGTCGTCCTCGTCGCTTGACCGTGGTTCAAAATTACGAGATTCGACGCCAATAGCCCTCGTGTTGCTTCTAGTGCGACGTTAATGAAAACTAAACTAATCATTACAGTATAAATATGATTACTCTAGTGAGCGAATTTCCCATAGACCAGATAGTTGCTAGAGTTATTCAATTACTGACAAAGAAAAATATCTACTTTTATAGAAATACAATAGTTGATAACAGTAGATAATTTTTTTTTTAAATTTCGTGGTGGCATAAATTTACGTGTTTAGATCAGTCTCCCTGGATTTATTTACAGATAATATACCAAAAACAATTTTTTCGTCGATGTTCTGTCTTTTTTCTGTTTGATGATAAACTACAAAAAGTAAAAAAAAATCCATTATGGAAACCCGTTTTATAAACATTATTACATATTTTCCAAAGCGAATTTTTTCTTGAAATCTAAAATGATTATTGTAGATGAACAATGGATATGAAGCTCATTTATTAAAAATCTTGTGAAAGGCAATCATTTTCAAATAAAATTCTAATTATAGTAAAATAGTTTTTGCACATAAACGGTGGTCTTGCAGATTATGCTAGAAATAACATGTTATATACAAGACTGCGATAGCCATTGGTAACGTATTGCTATACTCAATTGCAACAGATGCAGACTAATACTAATTTAAATCGCGTGAAAGAAACACTTAAGACATGAATAAAACAATATTTAAATCTCCTTCAGTCATGCATAGAACAATGATGAAAACGCTAAAAGATAGTTACCAATGAAAATTACTTTCGCAATCCTCTGAATTGTATAGCATTAACATACGGTGTTGCGAAGATACAGAAGCGTTTGATATAATCATTTCTGCGAACTTTACCGGAAAAGGATAAATGACGGTATTCGATCAAACGTATCTTTCACCTTTCAAACTCAACTGAATTACTAAAGAATCAAGGGTATACTTTTCTCTTTAAGGACTACTGACAGTAATTGTTGTTCCCTTCTTTCTGGTCCTGAATGGATCAACAAGAATAGAGAAGGTCGTTTGTGGTTGCTATTACTTTCCACTAACTGTTTATAATGTTTTTGTTGAGCCCATATATCCCTTACTTGTAATTTTTTAATACGTGTCCTACTTGCTATGAATTATAAATACTCTACAGAAAATTCTCACTTTTATCATCTCTCAAAAAGGCATTGTAATATTGTAAGCCCTATGTCTTTTTTTTCCTTTTTTTTTTGCGAATCCCCCGGAAACAGCGGATTGATTTTTTTTTTCTTTAGAAGCATATCTTTATTTCCTGCTCTCGTGCTCGTTCCGTTTATTCATTAGTGAGATTTTTGGCCGATGTGTTTTTGTGTTTTTATGTCAATAAGGAATCATGAAAAAGATACAGAAGATCGAAATGAAACAAGTTCTTTACCTGTTTTCGACTTTAGATCGGATATTATTTCATGCGTTTTTATTAAGGAACAAAAAATCAAAATATTCACTGAGACATTTGTTGAGCTTTTAGAAATTCTATAATATATTGAGTTTTTTTGTGTGTGGGGGGGAGACTTTCATGCTTACCTTCATGTAAATACGGGCATCACTTATCCAAGGGCCCCTAGTGATTTTCCCCTTTTCCAATGGGGTTTACGGTCTTAGGTAAACAAGCCCTCGTGATACCCTAGTGTTCCTTTGCTATTTTAGACCCTCATTCTCGCCAACCAATTTTTATCTCGCCCCCCCCTCCTTTCCCCCCAAACGCGTCTGGATCACAGTTACATCTTGTATAGCGCAGCATAGCCATATCTGGTTCCTGCGCTATTAAACATCACCAGCACTCACAACATGCAAACAAAAATTTTGCCTCTTCGAAATCAGTCCTAACTGGTTGCCTTTTTAAATGTGATATTTTGAATATCTCACCTAATAAGAACCCTTAACATGTAATAGCATTGGGTTAATGCAAAAAAAAAAAAAAAAAAAAAAAAAAAAATTAAGGTATCGTTGTTTCAAAATTGCCTGTTTTATAACAGTTTTGTTATTCTTTGCAAAAAGTGAGTTAATATACAGAGTGTTTATAAAAGAGTATACCAACTTTGTGTGAGGAGCTACTGTTACAAAACTAAAGAAGTTACAAACTTTTTAGACAAATTAAATTAAAAATAACCTGTAAAGCGTATAAAGTTATAAATGTTCAATGCGACACACAAACGATGTCCGGTCCATGATATAACTCATCTCACGCCTTTTCCAAATGTTCGGTGTAACTGTTTGAAAGGTTACAATTATTTGTTTTCAGTTCGTCAATGTTCGCTGGTGGTGGTTGAAAAAACATTGTACCCTTCGCCCCTAAAATCGCGGGGAACTAAATATGGGTTTTTTTAGGGGGAGGGGGCCCTAATTAATTGAAAGATTAACTGCTCTGCGACCAAACCACAGTATCATACCACTGAAACTTCACTTTCACTCATTCACACTAGAGCCTTGTCTAAATCAGATACAAATTTTTCCTTAAATTACCGAGTATTTCACTCAACTTGGCCAAGTATGGACCCTGCACCCGTCACCAATCAACTAATTGGTTATTGTACTTAAATATTCACCTTTTACTGCACAAGGCGTACATATTGCTGCGTGGTTGATGGGCTTTCACAGTGCAAGAAAGTTCCATGCAATCTACAACCTGATTCGTTCAGAGTAAATCTAAATCTTTATTCTAAGACTCTCTCTATATTTCCTTTTCACAAGAAGCAATTAACACATTTGTCTTTTGACCATGACACTAAATTGCGACATCTGTCACTAATAATGCGAATTAATATATTTCACTGTACATTAAGCTGCTGAGATACAGAACCCCCTCCCCTTTTTTTTTGTTAGGTGTTTTGAATTAAATTTCATTTACATTATGTTTTTCTTTCAATAACTGATTTTTTTTTTCTGCAAGCAAAGCAGGTTTCAAATAATTATCCACATGTAATTATCTGAAAGTAATATGCTTTAAAGTAATTTTGTTTTACGGTCCTCGTTCGTCTTTTCATTTAAATTTTCTTTGAGCAGGAGGAGCAATATGTACCACCCGAATGTGGCCCCTTCCACGTGTGCTGTCGCAACCCTGAGACGTCTACAATACGCCCCTACGAGCATAGATGCGGCGCTAGAAATCCCAATGGTATCAACGGCCGGATCTTGTCAGCCAATGCCAATGGAGAGGCGCAATTCGGAGAATGGCCTTGGCAGGTAAGTCAACAGGTCATCTAGCATGCAACACCTTTATCAGCAGTTGGCTAACAACTAGTTGAAATATTTTAAGCGTTGTGAAATATTTCTGTTAAGAATACAGTGCAATAGACATGGAAATATTGAAATATTATTCCGAACTTTTGAAATTTTTAACGTTTAAGACGTGTTTTACAGATGAATTAATTGGTGGTTGAAAAGGCCTGTCAAAATTTGCAACACTCCAGTTAAATGACCTCTTTTAACATGTCCCCTTTGTTACCTTACTAACATAGTATAACTTTTTGATAGATTATTTCATAATTGATACAGGAACATTATATAGATGCTCTAGGTAAAACTTCATTCAAGAATTTTATTTGAAAATCAGATTCGAATATATAAACTAGTTGAATTATTTTTTAATAAAATTATCATTTGGTCTTCAAATACATTCAATGGTTGTTTTGAGCAAAAATACTTAATTTTGTGATTGGTTACGTTTTTTGATAAAAAAAAAAATTAATTCATATTTTTCCTTTTCAAAAATTCTAAGATTTTTGTTGCGAAATGTAGTTTTTTTTTTCAATATTACATAGGATCAATATAAAGGGATCCATTACTAGTAATTGGTAGTTTTAATAACAGTTTACTAATTTTGGATTAATATAAAGGGATCTTTTCCAAGCCATTAATAATTTTCATAACGATTTACTTATTGCTAAAAGATATTTCTTGTTGAATTTTTAATTCGATGTTTTGTACATTTAACAGTGAATATTTTAAAACATTCTTACTTTAATAAACAAATAAGTGTAAAAAATTTTAACATTCATATAAATCTGAGAATATGATTTTATGCATTTAGGTTGAATTCGCTTACTTTTATTAAACTAAATCGAATTTATTGCTTGTAATTGGAGACTAATTTAATTTAAGTACTCTCTTGACATTCTGACAGATGTCAGACTAAAGCACCCCCTGATTATCGAAAATGCCTAATTACTGGAAAACCACTAGAAATAACCCATACAAGCAAATGAAGCTATACATTATTGCATAAAGTTTTATATAATAATAATAATAATTCGAGATAAAAACGAACGTTTTTAAAAACAACGTTTTTATATGGTGGCAAAGTTTATTAAAAAAATATTGAAATATTAGTTAAAACTTGACGCAAACGTCTAAATATTGCATTGTTAGGCAAGTAAGAATGGTTCCCAAAATTTCAAAGCTCTAGCTTGATGGGAAGTTGGTTAAATTAACAATAGAAAATTTGATGACACACTGATACACACACAGATAGACACAAACCATGTGAAATACATAAAAACGTTAAAACTAACTAAAATTAATTAATTCATCCGGTAAATCAAATGGTTGGAATGTAGTTTAACCCAACCACCCTTGGCGAGAAGAATTATTTGGCGGTATTTTGTCAAATGTGGCTAACCTGGTCCGTTTTACGGACTTAACGTTCAGCCAAAAAAAAAAAAAACGCCAAGTTTTGAAATCACGCCAAGTGATTGGGCTAAACTGCATTATTAAAGAAAATATTAGTTAAAACTTGTCGCAAATTTCTAAATATTGCATTTCTAAATATTGTTAAGCGAGTAAGAACGATTCCAAAGTTTCAGAGCTCTAGCTTGATGGGAAGTTGGTTAAATTAACGATCGAAAATTTGACACACACCAAGCGAAATACATAAAAACGTTTTAAAAACGATTTCTCTCTCAAAAGAATTAAATTATTTTGAATCTTGTACTCGCAAACTAACAATTTATCACGCGACGCGTGAAATAAACCAGTTCGAAGTATGAAGATTTTTATAGAAAAATGTTTTACATTCCTTAGTGTATTTTTGTGTGTGCATTTTTCGAATAATTATCAAACCTCATTTTTCAGGTGGCTATTTTAAAAGATGATGGAGGTGAGTTTATTTTCAAATGTGGCGGAACACTCATTGACGACAGGCACATTATCACAATCGCTCATTGCGTTGACCAATTCCTGTAAGTATAAACTTTTTAATTGAGCTTTTTTCCCTGCCAGCAATGAGTTCTCATTGTTTGTAATGATTATGTACTAATGAAAAAAAATGATTTGCCAAATATAACGTCAATCTAATGTTTTTTCAAATATAGTAACCAAATAATTTTCCATCAAATTCTTCGAATTTCCTTCCGTAACTTCTTTTCACACACATTTTTGTATTCAATTGGAATTTTATATCAGATTTGATTGTATCCCTTCAATTTTTTTTCAGTCTTTGTATTTATCTTGATCTTCATGGGCTTAAAAAAAATGGGATATTTTAAACGAGTGTTTGGCTCTTGCTTCATAAAAACCAACTGTCACAAGCACAGTCGAGCCTCAAGACCGATGACTTTCAAATAAAGTCACGGATTCTTGTTCGGATTCCACTAAAGATCATATATGTTGGATGAATATTGGAGCACATAAGTCTTACGACTTTTTAATACCCTGTCGATGCTGTTAAATGAGTTGCTTCGGCCTGACACTTGCCCAGGAAAATTGTAACATTAATTTTAAAAAATTAACAATGCCTCTTAAGAACATAAGAAAAACGTTTAGATTTTCACGATCTTTTAGACTTAGAGATCCTATTGGCTGGAAATGGTTTAACAAAAGATCATCGAGCGGATTGTAGTGGGGTGATGCACGTTGAAGTCCACTTAGTCTCCAAGTCCTAAAGTAGTGTCATATGGGATGTAGGAAAGGAAATTACCAGTTCAGATGTTCTCCTTGTCATTTGACCATGACCTAGATTATGAATTACGTTACCCCCTTGGGCCATGTAATGGAAGTCCTGATTCACTAAGAACATGCCGTGTAGAAGGGTTGATGCATGTTAAATCGTAAGTGTAAATGGAGAGATAGGTTCAGGTGTCGACTTTATGATTGTAGTATCGAGGCGTATTGCTTGTTGTTAGCAGATGTTGTTTTGGACAGAAAAATACAATCGGGAAAATGGTTAATATATAAATTTTAAAAGTAGATATTTCAATGGATGAGAAATTGCTAATTTTAAGTTATTTCAATGGCAGATCACAATTCAAGAAAATACTGTTCTGCTAGAAAATTAAAAAAAAAAAAAAAAGAATAAAAATATGTCCATGAAAAAGTATTTGTTCTTTCTTCAAAAATTGGGTTCATTCCGGTGATTGTATTTGATGTATAAAGAGGTCTCGAATTCCTCGCGTTTGCATGTTAGAGAGCTTCCAAAATAATAAGTATACTCAATGCTCCATTTCCAGGGACAGTAAAGATACCATGGTTGTCCGCTTAGGTGAATGGGATACGCAGAATACCGATGAGTTTATGCCTCACGAGGATTACGGTGTGGAAGAGATCATGATACATCCTCAGTATCGAAAAAACAACCTCTTCAACGACATTGCTGTGGTGAGACTGAACAGAGAGGTCGTTTTCAAACCTCATATCGATACAGCGTGTCTGCCACAAGATGACGATGATTTCACGGGACAAGAATGTGTTGCGACAGGATGGGGCACCAACGCATATCGTAAGTATTGGAAAAATAATAAACAACGTTTTATTTGTTTATTTTAAAGTAAAAGAAATAAATGCTTATAAGTTTATATTTCACAAAACTATTTACGATTATACTCCGCAAAATCTAATCAATGGCCCTATCGACATCATATTCGAGTGAAGAAGGACTATAACTACATTTGTGATGTGTTTATACGATTTTTAACTGAATACTTAATCGATTATCTACTAAGAGAAAATGCTTTCAGCCAGTTCAGTATAGTTTTTATGTAGAATGTGCATTATTCACAGAAAATGCATACATTTACAAATGCCTGTACGAGAACCATCAAAATACCTCTATTTTAATGATTCGTTCGTGGGTATTCCAGTCTTTAAAAATATTTCCAAAACTTTGAGAGAAAATGTAATTCAGCAGAAATTTTCATAATTTTTTCTCTTTCTGATGCACTTTATTGCATTCAATTAGATAAAATAATTTAGATTTGAGGATGCTGTTAGAAAAATTCCACAGAATTAACGTTATATGCACAAATTCAAAATGGCCGGTAGAAGAGACTCGAATGCAGTATACGCCCGGGAACCAAATTTGTCGAATTTTCGTCGGTTTTGTGGAAACGCAACGTATCGCTTTGCAAACCGTTATGAAATTTGACATGAAAAGCCTCATCGCCGAAAAAACAATTACAAAATTATGTCAACATGAGCATTTATTGCATTTGTTCAATACATTTTAAATGCATAAAATTTCTTAAAAATTGCTAACTTAAACAATTTTTTTTTGCAGAGCAAGGACAGTTCTCATTAATCATGAAAGAAATTACCGTGCCAGTTATCAGTAACAGTGAATGTCAGAATCTGCTACGGAAAACCAGACTCGGTCAGCGATTCAAATTGTACGGCGGTTTCATGTGCGCTGGAGGTAAAGCAGGCCAAGATGCTTGCAAGGGTGATGGTGGAGGACCCTTGGTATGTTTCCGATCAGATGGTACTTACACAGTTGCTGGTCTTGTGTCTTGGGGAATAGATTGTGGCCAAGAAGGAATCCCAGGAGTTTATGTCAATGTTAAAAAATACAATGACTGGATCGTCTCAAAGACCAAAAAGCCGATAGAAAGCTACTGGAGTTCACAAAGTTAGTTATTTAAGACCTGAGTGATATTACAATAAAAAAACATGCCATTCCATAAAGTTGGTCGGGTTAAAGGATATTACATCACCAGCTTTCCATTCGTTCATGGGTTTAAGATGTGGGTATCCAAGTAGAACCAGAAAATTTGCATCGTACCTGGATTCTGATAGGGAACTTTTTCTGGTCTTACAATTTCCAACTATAAAATGGATTTGCTTTTTGAACAAGTGGTAGCAATGTGTAATTTTACTTATTCCTTTGAGTAGAAAGATATTTTCGATTCATTTTAACCCTTTGTACCAGTTTATAAAAATAAAGTCTTTTGATTTTTTTTCTTTTTTTTTTTGCTATGAAATTCGAATATAAAAATAATCACTGCACTTAGCATATTGTTATGGGTACTTCTTAGCATCATACTCATCACAATTATAGCAAACTTAAAAACGTATAAATGTAGAATTTTTCTTCCGGTAGTAATATTCAATATATAGTTCTATTTTTTAATCTTTCTTTTAAAAGAGGGAAATCATCCAATTAAATTCCAGCATGATTTTTCATTGAATAATCATTATTTATATTCTAATAAAATATGATTTATTGGGTTTTTTTTTTTACACCTATGATAAAAAACAGAAGCGGAAGAGAAAAAAAGAACGACGGGAAAGAGAAAAAACAAACAAAAAAACCCCCGGGATTTCTTGAAAAAATAGAGTTCACGCCTATCAGCCTCACTAATGAATAACTGTTTTCTGTTGAAAGACTGACACATAATACTCATTGAATTTTGAAGTATTTGGAGCTGAAAGAAAGTTTTAAAAATAATTGTAGCAACAGCATTAGTTCCCTTTTAGTGCCGAACGATGATATATTGTCATTCGGTACAAAATGTATATTGACGATATATCATCGTTCGCAAATATTTACGAAAAAGTTTTATCAAAATAAATATTTTAAAATAAGTAAATATATATATATCGCGAATAAATAAAAAAATAAATAGCAACGATGATAAATCATCGTTCGGCACTAAAGAGGTTAAAAATTTACTACCATAATTTTTTCTAGGATTATAACGAACAACTACTTTCTAAATTGGTACGGAGCATCTCTAATTAAAATCAAAGTCATTAGCAAAGTCACTACTTATGGCATATGAGTAGATTTTAAATTCTGACATAATTTCGAATTTGAAGTTAGTCCGACTTTTGTTCCGCATAAGTTTAACTGTGGAATTTAAATTCTGGACATTGCGTGAAAAGAAGTAAAACCATTAAAATTAAACATTTTCAATCATATATATATTAAAAAAAACGTAGCCACGGTAGCTTAGTGGTCATGTTCACGGCCAGCGTTCTAACCGTCGTTCATGGGTTCGAGTCAAGATTCCACAAGATTCGCGAGGTTGATGCACGCTAACTCTGTCGAGGATCATGGAGTAGAAGTTTGTAAAAGAAATTGTCAGCACAACTGTCGTCGAGGCTACTTGACCAAGATTCAGAATTACGATGTCCATCATCCATAGCTCTTGTGTTGCTCCTAAATGCGATTTTAATAAACAATTTATTTAAAGAACATAAAAAAGTTATGAATTTTTAATATTAAAAGTGTTTAAGAATACATTGGGCTTAGATATTAATGTTCACACTGCAGACGATTCCCAAATCTAGAAATTTTTCGTTGAATGTACAGCTTATTAATTCAAAAAATTACGTTAGAATGTAGATGTTGGGAAAAATTTGGGATTTCAAATCTTGTGCATTCTTTAGAATCGTTCCGATACTATACAAGTAAATTTTTAAAATTTGTTCGAAATACTTAAATGGAAATATGTTAAGTTCAAAAAAGGAATAATCTTTTTTATTACTAAGCGATAATACATGGGAAAAAAAAAGATTATCGCTTTAGTAGAACTTAACATTGCCTCTTTTTTAACGAGTTTATTTTTTGTTTCGAAATGTTACAATAAGAGAAATTCATAAACAAAAATCTTTTTTTTTTTTTTTAAATTGCTTAAACGCATAAATACATATTTTTGTCGGAATCTCCAAAATGCCGTTAAACGAAGCGAGAATCGAATAGGAAAAGGAAGCCGCAGGAACTTGTTTTGTAAGAGAGATAAGGGAAATCGAAAAAAGGAAATTACATGGTTTCCTTTTTACCGAAAGAAATTCTTGGAGCTGATGATGAAATCTGCAACGATTCTTCATTCGTAACAATATCAATATTTTCCACGCTAATTTTTATGTTAGAAATTGTTCTTATAAAATTTTAGAAGTAAAAAATATGCTTACGATGCTTGAAAAACATGTCCCTTTATATTCTTTTCCATTCTCTGAGAAATAAGTATTGAAACATTATAGCAACTTTTAAAAATTGTAAATTTCATCGGCATTACGTTAAAAGAAAAGACACGATAGGAAAAATAAAATCATAATTGAATATTACGAGAACATAACTCGCAATAATAATTTTGAAAGATCTTCGACAAAGCAATTTATAGTAATAAGTTGAAATAATTGATTTATTTTTTTGGGGAAAAAAAAGAGCATAAAGCAAAATTTTGCCTTTTATAAACAGTTGCATTGTATGTTGTAATTAACTATTTAAACTGGCAACGAATAAAAGGTTTTTCGAAAAAATATTTGAAGAAAAAAAATTTGATAATTAGGAATATTTCACAAAGACGGAATAAAAAAACAATGAATTTTTGTACTCTAAGACGGAAAAAAATTATTGGGAATAAATATAAAAAAATTTCCCGCTAAAAAATAACTCTACATCAGTGGTATTTCAAATAAATATTATTCATCACGTAAATAAAATTTAAAAAAAAAAAAAGCACTTCATTTTATGTTATATATACCCGTGTGGTTACCGGGTGTGAAAAAATAGTCCCACCGTAGCTCATGCATAGCTCAAGAGGCGACTAAAAGAGGTACCCAGTGTCATAAGTGGGCATCCTGCCCCCGGGTCTTACTTTCTTTAGGTAGGATGGGCATCATGACCCCAAGGTAGCCTAGTGATTTTTCTTTCCCATGAATAAACACGGGTGACGCGTCCCCGGGATATTCTTGTGACTCGTCTCTCTTTTCGATACTCTAAGTCAAACATCCCCTCTTTTACAAATTTGCAGACTACCTCAGCAGCTTATCTTCGGGGCCGCGGTAGCCTAGTGGTCATGGTTGACCTCAGGGACTTGCCTTCTTCAGGTAAGTACGGGCATCATGACCCCGAGGCACCTTAGTGATCTTTTTCTTTCCCATGGGGTTTACTGTCTTTGGTAAACACGGGTGACGCACCCCCGGGATACCCTAGTGATCCTTCTCTATTTTCGACCCTCTTTCTTGTCAACCATTTTTACCTTTTTTCCAACTTCACGTCTAGACCAGTTTAATCTTGTTTGGTGCAGCATAGCCATATCTGGCTCTTGCGCCAATAAACTTTACATTCACTCACTAGTGGTCATGGTTTCAGACTCGTTGCCGGCAAATTTTCGTTGAGTCGCGGGTTCGAGCCTTGGCCACTAAAGACCCGCCGTGTAGCCGGGGCTGATGCACGTTAAATCTGTCTAGTCCCAAAGTAGCTTCCGTAGGCGTGGAAGTTAGGAGAGGGGCGTGCCAGCTCAGATGTCGTCTTCGTCACTTGACCGAGGTTAAAAATTACGAGGTCCGTCACCAATAACCTTAGTGTTGCTTCTAGTGTGACGTTAATAAAACTAATTTAAAGCAGCTTACCTTCTTTAAGTAAGATTGGGCATCATGATTCTGAAATACCCTAGTGATTTTTTCTTTCCCATAATTGGTTCACGCGGATGACGAGTACCTGAGACATTCTAACGATTCTTCTCCTTGTCAATCAATATTTCTCTCTCTTCCAAACATTCTGATCAAAGTTACACAAGGTGTTGGGTGCAGCATAGCCAGATTTGAATCCTGCCTATCTAAACCTCAAATTTGTTTAGATCAGTTACATTATTCTATACATTAACGAGTATTTAGAGCAACTATGACAAATAGAGCTTTTGGACAAACCCACACACTGCGAGGAATTTGAGACCCAATGAGTTAGATTTGACGTTCAACAATCTCATTACTCCAAGGGTTCCCAAAGTGTATGGCGATATCTTCATAAGGACAACATGGAATCTCATATTTTTATCACTAGTAGCTTTTAGGAAAGATAAGGTGTGGGAAAACTAGTTCAAAAAGGGTGCTGTGAGTTGAAAAAGTTTAGGAGCCACTGCATTAATGGAGAAATTATAACAAATAAATATTTGCCATGAACTTTGTAGACTTAACTAATGCTCTAACACGGATCTGCTTTATTGGGCTGATCCAACAAATTTTACTAGTTGAAGTGAAGGGCTAACAATTTAAAACCCATTCAAAGTATACAACATAGAATGCATTCTCTACCTAATATTTTGGTTAACACCTCATACACACATACAAGCGGTTATCAAAATAATGGAAGCACCTATAAATATGAATAGTTTGTCAACAGGTTTGATATTAATTCCCTAATGCAGTCTAGTAGTCACCACTAAAATTTGAAAACAAATATATATATTGTTCTACTGTCTACAAATTATTATGAAGCTTTATGCTTTCTAGCTTTTTCTTTGTCATATGAGATGTTGAATCTTGCAGAATTTCAGAGGGGACAAATGCTAGCATGTGGGTGTTTCTCAAGGTATAATCTCGAAAGTCATGACAACATACAAGGAAAAACATCCATCACACTCAAATGTGGATGAAAGGTAAAAAAGAGAGATAATCAGATATTGATATTCAAAAAGAAGAATAGCCAACAACTGCAGCCAAAGTGAGTGAAGAAGTAAATAAGAGCATTAGCAGATTCTTGTATCATTAGAAGAGTAGCACAATAAACAAATGTATAGCAGAGTAGCAATGCCCAAACCACTTGTTACAGGTGTGAATGCAAAACATCATCTAAAATAGTGTCATGAACATAAAAACCGATCAAAAGATGCATGGAAGAAAATATGGTCAAACGAATCCTCTTTTATAATTTTTACCGCATTTTTTAGTTTAGTTTTTATTAACGTCGCACTAGAAGCAACACGAGGGCTGTTGGCGACGGACCTCGTAATTTTGAACCACGGTCAAGTGTCGAGGACGATACCCGAGGTGGCACTCCCTCTCCGAACTTCCACACCACGCTCAGGGGAGAACTTTGGGGCCTGACAGATTTAACGTGCATCAACCCCGTCAGGTCTTTAGTGGCAAAGGCTCGAACCAGCCACTGAACAAAAACTGGCCATGAATCCAAAACCATGACCACTAGGCTACTGCGGCCACTATTGTTTCCCACAGTCTGAGATGTTTACGTCTGCAGAACGCCTGTATCCCTAGAAGAGCGAGTTGCTGCAATGGAGTATGTGGACATTATAGCCAATCAGGTGCAAACATTTCCACAAGTAGTGAGTGAGTGACAGTTGAGTTTTATGGCGTATGAGCCAAAGCAGGCTATGCTATGCCAATTTCCAGGATAATAATTGTCAAATCTATGTAGCTATACTGTTCAGACATGGTTTCTAGAACACAAAAATGAACTTACACATCTCCCCTGGCTGTATCAATACTTGGACTTCAATGTTATAGAGCCAATCTGGTCTACTTTAGATAGCAGTCTGCAAGCATTCTCTGCCACGATCCTCTTTTTTTTTTATAAAAACTCTCCTAATATCTTCATGAATAATTTTATAATATACCTTTAAACATCATGCATGATTATCTTAAATGATTCAGACTGTTATACAAGCCAAAGGTGGCTCTATGCCTTATCAAAAAAGTTTCTATATTCTTTTGTGGGATTCCTATCATTTTGATAACCACCTGCATCAGGACTTCACTTTCAATGTGAATAGATTTGAAAATAGAACTAATCCTTGTTTATTTTTGAAATTCTCTGTAGTTTTGAACAAGACTAAAAACATACAGCAGATTTTCTAAAAATATATAACTGTAAAAATAAATACAAACAATTATTTAAAATTTTGAAATGAAGGTTGAGGTAACCCAGTGAAAATTGAAGTTTATGACATAAGACCTAAATATGGTTATGCTGTGAAAATGTGTAACTGTGAACTAGACATTAGAAAAAATAGAGGTAACCTAGTGATTATATCATGACTGATGAACAAGTTATGGGTTTGAGAACTATTTCTCTCAAAACCATAAAGAGGAATAATAGATTGTATACTAAACTGAAGTATGTTTGTTACTTCCAATTTAGTGTGGGAATTGAAAAAGACAAGTAGCAACTTGGACAATGTTCTTATTACCTGGCTAAGATACTAAAATAAAAGGTACAATTCAACTGTTCTAGTGTACAATGTTAAAAGTATTTTCTAAGAAAAATTGAGGAATCTCTCCATCTAGCAAAAATACGGTTGAAAGGCACTATTTCCAAATCCAATGCGAGACTAATTCTATTTCAACAAATACACGATCTGCTACAATGGCCTAAATGCAAAGCAATGAAAATAGGCTGATATCCAGCCCATCAGAAATATACTTCCACTTAAATGTATTCCTCAACTCAATTTGATAATCCAATATAGATCTAACAGTTACCTTCTTATGATATAAAATGTGTTTTAAATAATATTTGTGCGATCCCTACGATTTTTCTTACAATTTATTCACTTAAAATATTTGTTTCATTTGTATTAAAATACATTTTAATAGGTTAAGTTATAACTTTTAAATCCCCCATTTTAAGTAAAATGGGTGTCTCCTAAAGATGATGAACATGTTTATTAATATGCCTTTATACACGTATACATTAATGGATATGCATTTTCAAATGGTTAAAACTTGCAGATATCACTTAATATATTTAAAGAAAGCTGTAAATCTTCTTCCACCATATATATAATAAATTATAAGTTTCCACTTAAATTAAAGAATCATTAGTAAGCAGCTTTGTAAAACATTTTTATGCAGAAGAGAAACATGTAATATACTGCTTCAAATAATATATTTATTATACAAGTAAAAATATTTTGCTTATTTTGAAATATTAGTTTTTATAATTATACATTGATTACAAAATATCAAAAAAAACCATTGACCATTTTTAGTGACAATCTTTAAAATTAAATATAAAAACTAAAAATTATGAAGAGAGGGGAAATGCATTGCAATAATTAATAATTCCAAATTTCTTCATCTAAAATTACTTAGAAATCCAGTAATAAGTAATTAATTTAATAAATGTCTGATTCAAAATACACAAGAACTGCTTTTATACATATATGAAATCAATACCTTTAGATGAGTCAATAGTATTATGCAAATACAATCCTGTTTAGAATACAGTTCAATAAAAATATCAGGAATTATTACAATCAACTGCAAATAAAAAACGAATTGAACTTACAAAACATTTTATTACAAACTGCATTTTATCAAAACATATGGTACAACTTTTCAAACATCACAATTATGACAGTAAATATGAAAATGATGCCTATGTTAAAAATGAAAACTGAATAAAAAGGCAAAAGTAAATAGTAATTTGAACAACATTATTTTGAAATCCAGTTTTTTTAAAAAAACAAAGTCAGACACTAACATTTGAAAACAGAGCAGGTAATGGTAAAAAGGAATACTTTTAGAAAATAAATGCAGTTTTTTTCAGAGCGTAAAAAGGTTGCATTCAATGATAATGCCAGGAAATCTAGTTTTCATTATTAATTTTGTTTTAAAGAAGAATGGAGGGCTATAATTGCTAAGTTACAGTTCATATAATGAAAAATATGATCTAGTTTCAAGGCTACACTTTACAAATACTAACAAGTCTTAAATACAGACTTTCTTATGAAATATGAAATCACAAAATGAACTTAAATTATTTATCTTCTAAAAAGTAACTGCCAACATTTTTGGCATATAGTCATATTTTACTTTAATTTGAAAATTCAACTTTACAGTTATTATCATTCAAATTATTAACTTTACAAATTATTATCATTCAAAT
>BMAW01088533.1:58837-135004 GCA_019974015.1 Nephila pilipes | reverse complement strand
TTATTATCATTCAAATTATTAACTTTACAAATTATTATCATTCAAATTTTATTAAACTGGTCTTTCACAAGATAAATGAAATAGACATAAGTTCTAAAAAAACATTAATTGAAAGCTACAGATAATTTTCATAATACTAATATAAAATTCAATACTGACTTTCAGTAAAAACACAATGCAATTAATTTTATTCAAAATGATGCAATTGTATTATATATATCTTGATCACAAAAGAATCATCACTGCAGAGATATTAAGTTGTTTTATATTTTATGTACATTAATTGCCATAAGAGAAATATTATCATTTGCAACAGCTTCATATTATCTTAAATCATTTTTTCCATTTGATTAAAAAAATTCAGAAAGGTACAACTTTGGCTTGTACTGTAATTAATCATTTGTGTGAAATCTAATTTCACTTGCATTAGTATTTTCAAATGAATGATACAAAATTAAACAATATATTGTGATATGAAGAAAAAATACAATGAGAGGGGGGAAAGTATAAACTAATAGGCGAAATAAGAACTTTCTTTAAAAAAATGTAACACTAAACTTTAGTATTATAAAATCTATTTTCCACCTTTTACTCAAAAATAATAATAATACACACAACAAACACTACCAACAACAAATTTAGAGACAAATGGTAAAATCATGACTACAAACATATTTACAACACTATCTAATTACTGCAAATTTGGGGTTGGTGACTGATATATTATGAAATATAATTTCAGATTATGATCTTTAAAAAAGACATGATTCATAATTAAATAATATTATCCACCATCATATGACACATTTATTTATCACAGAAAGAGCACTAACCCCATTTGCATAAAGTATGCATATTGTTTATTGATGGTTATGAACAATGACAAATAGAAAACCACACATTCACAACATATTTTATATGTTTGTGTCAAATTAAATTGTATATACAAATCTTTATAAGTTGAATGAATTGATAAAAAAAAAAGGCAGTATTCATGAAAAAGTGATATCGCTATCAGTCCCTTTTAAATTAATTTATGACTTATTTTCACCCAAATACATTATCAACTCGTCTACGCTGCAGTGATTTTGGAGATGTTTCCAAATGGCAAAGTCTCATTGGTTGAGAAAGGTTTTCAAATTCCGAAGTTGGTGAATAGCGCTGTCTGAATGGACTAGGTGTAAATGATCTGTGAGCTAAAAAGAAATGAAGGAATTTTTTTAATTTTTTTTTACATAATATGCACACACTAATAATTTGGCTATCCTCTTTGAGAGGATTGCCAATCACATGCAAAATATTCATTTTTACCTATTAGGAAAATTTTTTCAATCAAATTACTACACCAATCTGGTTTTTATAATAAAATCAACTACTTTTTTAAAACATTTTGTCTCTTTATCTCAGAAATAGGAAGACAAAAATATAAATTATGAAAACTAAAGCACCACAAAATTTTTGCCACAATTGAAATAGCCATAAAGCTGCAATAGATGCAAGGGTCATTAACAACAAACCTCCTAATTTTAAGAAACAATCGGTAAAGTGATGATACCAGAGCTAGTGGTACCTAACGTTCTAAACTTTCAAATAACACAATTGGAAGGCTTTGAAGCCTAGTTCCATTTAATGCACAGTAGCCACTATTATTTCACTTGATGATCTTTAGAGGAATCATCACTTGAACTTGCAAATGGATTTGATATTGCTGAATACAGAATTGAGGGCCTAACTTCCAAAAATATATTTGTACATTTAGAGATAATATGCAAAGTAATCTTCATAATAAATTCATGAAGTCAAATAAAAAAGTAACAAGCTAGTAGCTTAATCATAATTTAAAACTAATAAAATGTAGAATCAAGTACCATAATTTCCATTAACTCCCCTCTAAATTTTTAAATAAGGTATGTCAATATTTTCAGAAGCATTCCGTAATGTAAGATTGTTTTCAGCCTTCTTATTTTTTGGAGGTAGATTTGTAAATTTAGTATAGTAAAGTAACTTGTTTTTGTGCTTCGCCATCAAATTCAGTATCGGATGTTTCAATCTTCTGTGAAGAAAATTTGTTATCCTCCTCAGGTATTTCTTCTTCAGATTCAAGTTCATCTAATTCACGCAAAAGTTGAACAATTTCTTCATTACTAAGACTTTTACAATGAGCCATGTATTCCACTGAATGTTGAACTATTATTTGTTCATTATCACATAAAATCTCTCTTAGAGTGCTAGTCACGTGACTGAAGAAAGAAGTGTTTCACTTGAAAACATCTGCTTAGCATTTCACATGAAAACGTTTGTTGGTTGGAAAGGGAGAGGGGGGAGGCCTATAAAGAGAGAGTAACAGATAAGTGTTCTGTTTTATTTCAAATAACTTTTTATCTAACCAAAATTTGTTTCACATATTTCGTTTTTATTATGGTTTTGCAATTTGCATTATGAATTTCAACTAGCTTTCTGCATTGCCGTCAAAATCCATCTTTATAGTTAAAAAACACATTTTCTTCCCCTCTTTATCGCAGAATAAAATTTTGTACAAGTGTGCATGTTCCATGTAAAATAAATAAAAGTTATAAAATTTGAGAAGCCTGGGAACAAAATTAAAAACGTAGCACATAATACAAATTGTGAAACCGTCAAAATGGCAGCCGTCTTTCCAGTGTTAAGCTATAGGTGCAGCAAGGAATTAAAGTATTGAAACAGGATTATGTTTTTGATTAAGATCTTTCCACAACAACATTACTAATTGTCAGATTCTAAAAAGTTATATAATTTAGTGATAACTTTACCTATAAAATAACTCTGTCCTGAATGATTATCTAAAAGTTCTACAATAAAATGATTATTTTAACGTATAATACTGCTTCTTTATTCCATTCCCATCTTCTCACTACATTCCAAACATAAAAATTTCTACTGAACACAAGTACAAACTTCTGATACCAAAAAATAAAACAACCCAATTGATATAAAAATCTAAAAATCAAATTATTCAATTAAGTATTAGAATTAAAGCAAATGATAAAATATTGAAATGGACAACAATATTCTTTTCATATATTAAAAACCAAAAGCAAACCATAAATTATTAAATTAAATTTTTACACATATATACATTGACACTAATACTTCAGTGAGATGACTACAATTCAAAATGAATCTATTGAGAATTGATTGAAAGAAATCAAATTAGATTAAACAAATCACATGTACTTAAGACTTTATTTTAAAAAGTGGTCAGGGATAATATTTTGTAGTTGTACAAAAAGAAAAGCCCCCTTGGTGGCTAATTATTCTGTGATTTAACATTACTACTTGCTGTTTATTTCAAAACAGAATACTAATTTAACTTGCAAAAACATGAAAATACACACTAAAAAAAAACAAAAAAAATTACTTGGAGAAAAACTTTGAGAGCCATTACTACTAGTGTTATGTAAAAATACTGGCTGAGATGTCACCATTCCTCTTCTAGCAGATGTTAGCCAACGCATGACTACAATAATCAAAAAGAAATTGTTACAAACTTGTCTCTAATATATATATTTAAAAAAAAAAAGCATACAAAAATATAGAAGCAAGTAAGCAGTTTCTTACAATAGAATACTATGATGATAGACATTAAAGCTGCAGATATTTTCATTATTAAGTACCAATCATAATAGAATTCTGATGCAGGTGGCAATGATAGAGGCTGGCAAAAAGTATCTGAAAAATTCAATACAATTATTTATTTCTTACAGTATTAAAATACTTTATTCAAATTTATGTAATTCTAATTTATAAGTTATGGTTTTATAAATTCAGAAAAAATATTTGACTTAAGTTAAAAAATGCCTGGTGTTATATTTATATATTTGATTGTTTAAGCATACACATATATTTATTATATTTTTTCTTAAATAATTTTTATTTCCTACAAAAAAAAAAAAAACTTTAGGCAGACATAAAATAATTATACACCCCCGGAATTGAACTTACTTCCATCAAAAGGTATTTCCAATCGCTTTATTCTCACAGGTATTTTCACCTGCTGCTTTGTAATAGGACAGCTGATTTCAACATAAAGAGGTGATAGATCACCTTTCAATAAAAGGTTCATGTCATGTAATTCAACTTGGAAAGTCACAGATGCAGGAAATACAGGATGTAGAACTGGAGGTTTTACTTTCAAAACTATTGGATCACTAGGCACAATCTAGGAAAAAAAAAAAAAAAAAATAACAATAGAATAATACATTAGAATGGTACATTTTCATTTCTGGCTGAATAAGAGACACATATTTATGTTTTGAAATATGAAAATATTAAGTTAATAACATTCTTATGTTAAATTAAAGGTATTCATTATTCATAGTTTTCAGCTGCCTAATTCAACTTCAATCAGAAGTCCAAATCTTGCAACAATACATGCAAAATAGAATCTTACTTTTAACATCTCAATGTGAAACCTTTAGGTTACAATAGCTATTAAGAAATAACATGGGGGGAGGAGGTCTTGAGAAAATGCTCATTTCTTTGAAAAAGAAATGTTGAAAAAAAAAAAAAATTCTTTTTTCACTATACCTTTCATAAACAATTACTTTTTAATGAAAAATATCTGAACACTGATAACATTTTTTAAAAAATCTACCTTAAAATGCAAATGAACTTCCATAATTTTTCTAAAGTTAATAAAAATATACTTTGCTATTCTAACTTTTACTAAATTTTAAGTTTACTGAATATGATCTGAGTGGAATTCAACAAAAATTAAATAGAAGAAAAATAATTTGATTGTGAATGGCAAAAAAACCCGCCAGTTTCAAAAATAAAATATTATGAGTAAATAGCATACCAAAAGACATCTCTGAACAGCAGGTGTGGCAGATATAATCACATGATTGATACTTTGTAAATCTGATAGAACTAATTCCTCTTGTTGCACATGGAATGCTGGCATAAATGACAATAATTGTTGAGAAAGTAAAGCTGTATGTTCTCCAGATAACAAATGGACGGTGAGTGACAGCTGCCCTTCCAAAGTACTGGCTTCATTGAAAGGAATTTTTCCAACAGGCTCAATGCCACAAAAGTACATTCCTTAAAAAAAAAAAAGTTTTATTTAATACATAACAAATATTAAGTGCTCAGAAAAATTCCAAGATAAAAAAGAATAACAAGCAGTAATCAAGTAGAATAATAAGAATTTTGTAATCAGAAAATTTCACTTTATCTCAATCTATAAATAAGATTTAAGTTTGGCTAATAATTAAAACACAGATATCTTATTTAGTATTCATTGAATTAACTGCAGCATATTTTAAATATAAATACATACAGTAATTTAATTAAATTACTGTATGTATTTATATTTAAATTCCTCATCAGCAATAATAATAAAATAAATAAAAGTACTTGAGTGAGTGAGTGAATGTAAAGTTTATTGGCGTAAGAGCCAGATATGGCTATGCTGCGCCAAACAAGATTAATCTGTGGTCTAGACGTGAAGTTGAAAAAATGATAAAAAGCGGTTGACAAGAAGGAAGGTCGAAAATAGAGAAGAATCTATAAGGTAACCCGGGAGTGTGTCACCCGTGTTTACCAAAGACAGTAAACCCCATGGGAAAGAAAAAGATCACTAAAGTGCCTCGGGGTCATGATGCCCGTACTTACCTGATGAAGGCAAGTCCCTGAGGTTCCCTGATATAATCCCCAGGGGCAGGGTGCCCAGCTATCCCCCAGACGCTGGGTACCCATTTTAGTCGCCTCTTACGACATGCATGAGCTACAGTGAGACTATTCTGTCATCCCCGGTCACCACAAATAAAAGTACTTATACAAATATAAATAGTAAATGTATAGGTATATAAAGCCTTTTAATGATAAAAATTTGCTTTTAATATGGAAAAATTGTTTTAATGCTTCTATATCTAATAGATCACTTACTATTAATTAATGAAGACAACAGAGTATCTTTTCAACTATATTTATTTACTATCTAATTTTACTAAGTGATGCCAAAACCAACACGCATATATTACAATTAATTAGTATTATATAAATTACACTTAACAATAATAAACTTGAATACATACTTTACTAGCCAATGTTTTCAGGAAATGAATATTGAATAACTGTTGAACATCAAAACGATCTAAAGTAGGCTGATTTACCAATTATGGCAATGCAGCTGTAATAAATTACTTAATTTAGGCTAATAATGTTGCAAATAAATAGAGCAGTTTTTTTTTTTTTAAATTATTCAAACGCTATTGTTCTTTCCTCCTTCATTATGGACAGCTTTACATTACTGAAAGCATAAGCATATTAAGACAAGAAGTTACACTGTATTATTCCATTTCAAAACGGCAATAATTGAATGTTTTCATAATATAATGAAGATGTTAATAAATACATTGACATGTATATATATATTTCAGAATACTCCCATTTTCAAAATCTGCCCATAAGAAAAAATGGTTCAAATCGGGAATAAGGATTGGCCCTAGGAGATTGACGACTTTTGGGAGCGATAATTGGCGATTTAGGTCATGGTAACCCTGAGCATACTCGATGCTTAAATCACACACGTTTGGCAACCTATCTAGGAAGTTGCCAAGTTTTGTCGCCAATCTCCTAGGGGACACCCTATTCCCGATTTGAACCGAAAAAATATAACAATTAAAAAAGTTGATTTTTACCTTTTTCAATATCAAAACCACTTGATGAATAAAACAGATCATTTACACTTATTTCCGCAGATGAACTAAGAAAATTCAATTCACATGAAAAGGGTGTTGGAACTATTGGTAAAGGCATTGAACTTTCTGTGGCAGATGTACAATTTTTACCTGTAAAATATCAAACCAAACAAGATTAAATAATTTATAAACATATTCATTAAAAAGAATGTGAGCAGAATATATAAGCAAACACATGAAGAACGCATATTTCATACTATAATTCAAGTCCTATTTTAGAAAACTAATAATTTCAACAACTAAGTAAAATTACACAAATATTTCTATTAATAATAAAAGATTCATTTTTAATAAAGTGGAAAAAAACAACCCTTACCAACTATATTATTGACTCTGTGAGTTTCATTACTTTGTATCACAATGTATACTTTATATGGCTTTGATCTAGGAAGATTGCTGATTTGATTAACATTTCCAGGTTCAATTGAGATATAAGCTGCCTCTTTAACGGTTACCTAATAACAAAATTATTGTAAACTTTATCAACATTTCAAAATATAAAACAAGGTTTTTTAAATAACTATAAATGTTTCAAAAAACAATTTTTTTAAATTAAATTATTCAAGGAACATAAAATAAATTAATGAGAGGATTTGCCTATGCCAATGCAATCCTTACAGAAAAGAATATATACACACGCACACATCACACTTCACCCCTTTAAAAAAAATTTATTCAACCTTTTGAGTTTAGAATTTTCAAGTGTAAATATTTTGAATAATAAATTACCATAAGATAACAAAGTGAACAGATATTTTAATAAATAGCAACAACTAGAATATGATGACATACTAAGTACAAATGTATTTAAAAAATATCCAAAAAGTTATTGGTGTGAGGGCCATGTTTGACTAAATTTTTGTATTATATAAAATTTTACAAGAAAATTTTTTTTTTTTTAAAAAAAAAATTAAGTTTCTCAATTAAAAAGTTACTGAAGAAATGCTACAACACTTATGAATTAATTTAATATTATTCCATAAACAAAATTCAACCAAATATAAGATACAAATTAAAAAAATAATAATTTGGATTTTTTAAAAATACTATTTGTTTCCCTACACACACTCTGAGTCATTAAAATAACATTAAGGTTTAGAAAATTTCAAACAAACTGGACACTATTTTTATGGATATTTCACTATGATAAAAGAACATGGTATATCCTTAAAAGTAATGAGAGCTAATGTATATGTATTTTTTTTAAAAAAAAAACACCTACTGTTGTTGATGTGCTAAATCCATTCAACAAAGAATAAATAACCACTGCTTGCCCGGGATTCAAAGCTACTGCTCCACCAGAAACAGGATGAACTGCTAAAATAGCTTTAGAAGACGACCAAACTCCACTATGGCCTATGTAAACAAATTTTCTTATGAACCTCTCTATTTTTGAAATTCAAATTTTTATAATAAATATAGCCAGACAGTTTCAGAACATACCTTCCTGAGTAACTAAAGGACTTCCAAAGCAAATCACATCACCAACTGTAAGTTCAATTTCTGCAGGATCAATAGCAGTTCCTGTAGCAATTTGAATGTAATCTGGTGGTATAGAAGATTCAACATCCCAAACCTGAAAAACAGAAACCAGAAGTAATACCTAAGGATATTAATAACAATAGTATGCATAAAATCAGATTAAAGATTTCCACAAATGCAATTACCTTAAGAACTGTGAAGCCGGGTTTCACAACTTGCACACTCAAAGTATTATTTAATGTACCAAAAGCCACTCTAGCAGAATTGGGTCTAAATATATAAAATTTTTATTACAATTGTTTACAAAGCAAGTATAATTTTATCATCTAGCTATCTAATTTTATCATTTATGCTAAGACGCAGAGAAAATATCAAACACTTTTAAATTATATTGGTTATCATTTTCATATCTTTTTAATAATCAATGTTGTTCAAACATTCTGAAGAGATATTTTTAAATAATCAAAATTTTATTTTGAAAGCACAATTTTCGCCCACTTACTTAAAAATAAAAACTTCAATTAAGAATATGTATGAAGTCAAATTTTATAACTTTTCAATTATGAAGTGATAAAAACAATATTTTAAAAATTATAAAGGAAATAAAAAATAATAATACAGCATAAAAATCAGCTTCAAAATATTTTTTAAAAGCTACAAAAGACAAATATTAATACAGTGCATCAAATAATTCAAAGTCACATTATTTACTTTAATCGGACATTTTAAATCATAAGACATTAATAAATCCATGAATATAACAATGCAATATAGTTAAACAATTATTTTACAGTAAATAACTAAGCATTAAAAATTTTATAGTTTAAAAATGTCACAATGTGCTTTATTAAAATATTCAGAAAGAATTAAACATGTACCTGCTAGCACGATACTGAAGATGTGATCTTACAGCATCAAATACCTGACCAATACTATTATGATAAGTTACAACAAAAGGCACAGTGAAACCCACAGGCAGAACTGTCAGTGGCCAATCTCTAGTCATTATTGTTCCAACTGGTTTTAACATCAAGTATGCAGTTTCTTCAACCTATTAAAGCAGAACAAATCTTTATAAATACCCCATAATTTCTACGAATTAAGTATTAAAGGTTAAAAAAAAAAACTAATTATTTCCTCCTCCCTTATTATTTCATAAGATGTAGAAAGCTGCTAAAAGTTTAGTTTTCAATGCAGAAAATTCTTTCTAGAGACAAAATGAAAAGGGGAAGGGGGACTTAATTCAATAACCTAAATATTCCAACCAGAATACTATAGTTGACAAAAATTGATATTTTATTTTGTATGCAATTTCAATTTCTTAATAAATATCAATTTACAGAAAAATACAAAAATATGTTACATCACTTAACTTACATTGTAAATATAACTATTTTAAACATAATTCAAAATAGTATTTAATAAGCATACGACAAACCCTATTTTTTCTTAAGCTTTAATAAACATCTAAAAATGCATTGTGTAATTATTAATGATTGATGTTAAATACAGTGGTTCCCAAACTTTTTTACTCTGACATCTTTACAGAACTAAGGTATTTCCATGCAGCCTACCTTAAGTACTTACCTAGTCATAATTAAGAAATAATAAATAAAACATACATAATGCAAGAAAAAAATTGTAGAGGACATGTATATAAACTGCATTTTTGTATAAAATCATTCATTTACATTAAATTAATAGGATGGATGAGCTTGCAGGTCACTTATTTTAAATCTAGAAGCAATTCTACTCAATATTGCTCTTTACCACCAAAACTGCTCAAACCCTACCTTTGCACAAATAAGAAGTCAAAAATTCTATTAGTCAGGAATGAAAATGAGCATTAACATTTAGAAGAGGATATTTATCTTTCATCAGAATTTGATTCCCTGCAGCCAAATTTAGTTTTAAACTATTATAGCAAAATAACTCAATAAGATTTTCCTCTTATGCAGAAATAAATTCAAACAGAACAATGGTATTGAATAAATCTTAAACCCATGAAAACTCAGCGATATTCTCAAACTAGGATATAAGCGCTCTTCAAAACAGACTATGTCTTGAAAGAAATTTTCATGGTCTGAGTCTTTTTTTTTTTTTTGGTATTCAAAAGAGGAAATTTTTTCCTTTGACTTCAAACAGAGCATTTTTCCCTGCAGAGATTCAATGCATTCAATTCTCAATAATGTTGCATATATATGCTAGTTTTATAAGGGGGAAAAAATATCTTAATTGGCAAAATCCTTAGTGATGTTGACTTTCTTTTTTATCGAAAATATAAATTTTCTCATTGCAGATCAAACATAATGTGATAGAATATCACCACATGAGAGCCTTTGATCTCTCATTGCTGTAGTGACAAAGACATTTGTTCAGTTCTCATTTCCACAATTTTTCTCAAAACCCTTGCCTTCAATGGAAGATTTTAAAAGATTGACTACTTTTACAACACATTCTAAGACCTGGTTCAGATACTTAGGAGTATTTGCTTACCTGTTAATAATACAATGGGTCCACATATCATCAGGGACTATAATTCGAATAAGTGCCTGCAATCATGCATTAATACCAGACATGGAACCAGTCTGTAAGAACAGACAACAACATACTTAACACAACCAAAATACTCTCAAATGTAAAAAATCAAATCTCGAAAGTCCTGAGCCTTTGCACTAGTAGTGATATTTAACAACATAGGAAGACTTATGCAATTTTATTACCATTTATGAGCCGTACAATAACATATCAAATGAACAATCTTATTATTAATCATGTCTCCCACAGTTGCAACCCAAACTTCTCTGATTCTTGTCCAATTAATTGATCACTGTCCTACACCAAACACTGTATTTTGCAACTGATTGCATTATAGAATAAAGGCACTTTTGAAAGCTGTTTCCCCACACATACCAACCATAACATTCACCGTATCTACTTAAACTAATAAATTAATTCTTCAGAAATGTTATGGAGTTTTATATAATTTTACGATTCTATAATACATTTTGTAAAATAATTGTGAAGCATTGTTTGATATTGATATAATTCTTCAGAAATGTACTTTTACGCTGTTCCAGTTTCTTGCAATTTTCTAGCACTTTTCATGAGGTTTTTCAACCATGTAGTGATGATAGATTAATAAATAGTACTTCAATTTACAGAACAGGATACACTCTGACACTAAAAATTTCACACAATGTGATCTTTCTTCACCATTAAAATTTCTGTCAAAGCAAAACTTAATTCTAAATAATTATCATCACCTTTACATTATAATTATCTAGAAGTCAAAGAAGACAAGAGATACAAAATTTTACAAAAGCATCCAAGATTTGAATTTCTAATGTTAAAATTAGGGAGAAATGTTTTTATGGGTTCACAACAAAAGGACTGCTTAGAAAATGAGGGAGTTATAGAAGTTATAATTTCTAAAAGAGTTGAAGTTAAACAACTGATGAAGGGTAGAAATATATAAGAAACAAAATGTTCATTAGAAAACAAAACAGTGAAGAAAAGGAGAAAGATAAGGAACCCATAAGAGAGACATCTGGTTAAGCATACATTGAAAGTACAGATGTACCATCAAATGAGTTCTCACCACATTATACATGCTCAGGAAGACTTGCCAGGCAACTTGAAAGACTTGACCTACATTCATTAAGTGTATTCCTTTAACTTTAAGCTTTTTGTTAAAGGGGAAGATGCTAAGTGTAATTTATTTGGCAAACTTCAAATTAGAATGTAAATAAAGGTAGAGTTGAAAAGATACTCTGTTGCCTTCATTAACTATTAGTTAATGATCTAAGAGAAATAGAGAAGCAAAAATACACATACACACACAAACACAAATTATTGATAAATTCAAGAAACTATGAAAACTGTCTGGGATTTTTATATAACAATAACTAGCAAAACTTAAAGGTAGTTTTCATTACGTTTCCCAAATTTTCTCCGAGTTTGTTACTATAACAGTATCTAGAAACAAATTAAGAGAAAATTTGAGAACATATGAAAAAACAACCTTCAAATTTTGTTGAATGCTGTCAACAAATAATGAAATGATAATTATAGATTTATACCAATTTTGTTAGATGTTGCATTTTACCACACTGAATAAAAAAACAAAGTCTTTGTAATATTTTACAGAATCACAATACACTAGTACTATACTATTGTATGTCATAGTACTATTTTAAGAGGGTATATATAATATATCGTACATTAATCTTATTGTAATATTATTCTTATGTAATCTGGCATCACTTAATTTTGTTTTCTATTTTGGCAACACCTGATTGAGACATTCTGTAAGCAACTATCATGCATATCATGTAACCTCACTTCTAAGTCTTTAAAAGCTTATTTCCGTACATTCAACTCTAATTGACTTATTTATAGTACAATTTTAATGACTTAGAAATTTTCTTGAATCATTTCGTTTTCAAATTTAATAATGGAACAATTGCTGAAACCTGAAAGATTTGATGAAGATCCCACATGTTCTAATGCAGAAACAAAATGGCACCATTGGAAAAACTTTTGAAAACTTCTTAGGAGGCATAAAAACCCTTACGGAAGAAAATAAACTTCCTTTGTTGAGTAATTACGTACCCTCAAATGTTTACCAGTTCATTAATGATTGCACAACTTATACTCAAGCTATTGCGATACTTGATTCCCTTTTTAGAAAGAAACGTAACATTATATTCACTAGACATTGCTTGTCGACGTGAAATCAATAAACAGAAGAAACCGTCAGTGAATATTTACAAGTTTTTATATTAGAGATGCTTTCATACGAGGATTAAAATGTCCTCGCATTCACCAAAGACTCCTCAAAAATACATTGATGACTCTCGATTAAGCTTTTGAGCAAGCTAGAACTCTCGAATCAGCCAAAGTGCATGCAGCTTCTTATATGAGAAGTTCTTTCCCAGTACAATCTGAAGCAATGAAAACTGACGATTTTTCAGAAGGAACCTTAGCAACATCAGCGGTTTCCTCCTCATCAAGACCTCAAAAATGCTAAAATGCTTCTTTTGTGGAAATGATTTGCCCTCACGAACCTTTTGTCCAGCTAGAGATGTTATCAGCAGAAAATGTGGAAAAAAGGGACATTACCAACGAGTGTGCAAATCTAGACCAGGTAGAAATTCTTCAAATGTGGTGGCTTCTTCAAAAACATTGGCAGCTATTTCGAGATCTACTCACTGTCACCAGAAATCAATTGTTAAGGCATTGGTTAATAATATTCAGCTCAGTGCATTAATTGATACAGGGAGCTCTCTTAGTTTTCTTAACAAAAAACATGTAGCGAAATGTAAATCGAAAGTTGAACCATATTTTGGAAATATATCCAAGGCGAACTCCTCCATGGTGACTGAAACAGTGGGTGTTTGTACAGTTAATTTAAAAATTGACAACTTCACTTATCACAATGTGGAACTTTTAGTTATGAAAGATCTTTGTAATGATGTTTTGATTGGCCATGATAGTCTAAACAGACATTCATTAGTAGAAATTGGATTTGATGGTAATAGACCTTCCACTAACAATTTGTTCTTTGGCTGTAGAACAAGTACCTCCTGTTTCATTATTTTCTAACTTGAATCCAGACTGTAGACCTTTGGTTACAAAGTCGAGACGTCATACTGATGAAGACAATAATTTTATGGCATTAGAAGTTCAGAAACTTCTTCAGGAAGGAGTCATCAAACCAAATAACTCACCATGGAGGGCTCAAGCCTTTGTCATTAAAGGAGAAAATCATAAGCCCAGAATGGAAGTTGACTACTCTCAAACAATTAATAAACACACGTTACTGGATGCCTACCCTTTGCCTAAAATAGAAGAGGTAATTTTGAAAATTTCAAAAAATAAGGTTTTTAGCAAAATTGATTTCCAAAGTGCCTACCATCAAATTCCTATCCAGAATAGCGAGAGACATTATACAGCTTTTGAACCTTATGGAAAAATCTATCAGTTTTTATGTATTCCTTTTGGGGTTACTAATGGAGTAGCTTGTTTTCAAAGAGTCATTGACAAAATTATTGAGGATGAAGGACTCACCCTTACATTGATGATGTTACTGTGTGTGGAAAAGATAAGAAAGAACATGATGACAACTTAGAGAAGTTCCTGACTGTGGCAAAGAACTATATTTTGCCCTAAATGAAGATAAGTGTACCTACTCAAGTAAATCTGTCCATTTGCTAGACTACATTGTTCAGGATGGTATAATTAAACCAGATCCTGAATGACTAAAACATTTGAGAGATATGCTTGTTCTGAAAGACTCCTCTGCATTGCAACATGCTTTAGGAATGTTTGCCCATTATTGCTGGTGGATCCCAAGGTTTTCTCAGAAAATACACCCTCTTCTTGGAAAGAAATAGTTTCCTCTTTCTAGAGATGCTGTATTGACTTTTAATTCACTGAAAGATGATGTGGCAAATGCTGCCTTGGCAACAATTGAAGATGACATACCATTTCAAATGGAAACTGATTCATCTGATTTCGCAAAGCATTTTGAAGTGTTCACTGATCAACAAGCAGTCACATTTGTATTCAATAAGCGATATGGTAGTAAAATTAAAAATGAAAAGTTAATCCGTTGGAGACTTCAACTTGCTAGTTTTAAATTTGACATTATTTATCGTCCTGGAAAGCAAAACAAGATTGCTGATACATTATCCCGTATAACTGGTGCTCTAACTCCCAGAGCTGACTTAAACAATCTTCACAACTCTCTTTGTCATCCTGGAGTGACGCGAATGCATCATTGGGTTCGTTGCAAAAATCTCCCTTTTTCTTTAGAGGATATAAGGAAAGTCACAAACTCCTGTCTAATATGCAACGAATTAAAGCCACGATTTGTTAAACATGTTGGAACTCTTGTGAAAGCTACTTACCTTTTTAATAGGTCGAATCTAAACTTTAAAGGGCCTTTACCTAGTGTTTCAAGAAATCACTATATTTTAACAATTGTTGATGAATTCTCTAGATTTCCGTTTGTGATCCCTTGTAGTGACATTTCTGCAAAATCCGTAATATTGCATTTGAAGAACATCTTCTCTATTTTTGGAATGAAATCATTTATTCATTCTGATAAAGGATCATCTTTCATGTCTAACAAATTAAAATCATTTTTAACATCTCAAGGAATTGCTACAAGTCCTACTACTCCCTATAATCCAGCAGGAAATTGACAGGTTGAACGTTATAACACATCGATCAATAACTCCCGAGTCTAACATTGAAAACAACATTTTTTTTTATTCATCAACATAACACCTTTTGTTAATCACCTTTTAGGGTGATACAATCGTTCCAACGCTTTTCCAAATCTTTTTTTTTTTTCCAAAAAAATTTTTTTTCGCAAAAAATCTTTTTTGTTGCGAGTAAATAGCGATAAACAGCTTTCTGAATCATTGACTCGTTGCTGTTTTTGTTCCATCGAAAGCAATCACGGCACCCACTTGGAAAAAACCTTTTTCACTTCACTTCAAAAAACCTTTTTCCTGGTCCAATTGACTTAAAATTTTGACATGATTCAAGCAAAGGTTAGTATTCTAGAAAGACCTGGTTACTGGTTTACTACGAGCGCCATCTCTGGGTTAGTTTCGGGAGTTATTGATCGATGTGTTAATGCAATAATAATCTGGAAAACAATACAACTTGCTTTAAGATCCAATAATATGAAAACTGAACAATGGGAAGGTGTTATCCAAACAGCTCTGCATTCCATTCGTTTTTTGTTGCGTACAGCAACAAATGCCACTCCTCATGAACGAATGTTTTCTCATCCTCGAAGATACCATAACGGCTGTTCCATACCTACTTGGCTTACAAAGCCTGGTTCAGTTCTAATGAAAAATCAGGTGCGTGCTAACAAATATGAGCCAATTGTCCAAGAAGTGGAATTAATTGAAGCTAACCCTGACTAAGCACATGTAAAACTTGGCGATGGAAAGGAAACAATTGTTTCTATAAGACACTTAGATCCAAGAGGGGAAACTACCAGATCTGAAGGCAACAAGGGTACAGAAGAAAATGTTCAAGTTCTTCCAGATCTACAGCCAATAAACTCGGATTCAGAAATCACGTTAGAAGATTCAACTGAACAGATTAAGAACACATTAGCATTGCGTACAGCTCGTCATAGGCAACCTCCTGCATACTTGAAGGACTACATCAGGGACTGAAATAACTAGTTAAAATTTAAAGGAGGGTAAATGTAATATTATTCTTATCGAATCTGGCATCACTTAATTTTGTTTTCTATTTTGGCAACGCCTGATTGAGACATTCTGTAAACAACAATCATGCATATCATGTAACCTCCCTTCTAAGTCATTAAAAGCTTATTTCCGTACATTTAACTCTAATCGACTTATTTATAGTACACTTACTTTATAAATTAATCAAAATTTAAAATTTTCTACAAATCAGAGCCCAATACAAAAAAAACCTAAAAGTTTGAAGTTAAAGAACTTAAGAATTTACCTTTATTATAACTGATAAGTCTTGGGTAATTCCAAATTCTTCAACTGCAGTTACTTGTAAAATGGATGAACCCAGCTTTGATGATGCAAAAAGAGTGCCACTTTCATCAACACTTACAACAGGTAATTGACTAACTTTACTAGCAGATCCTAGAACCTTGTAAGAAACCTTAGCAATTCCAATCCTATTTAAATAGCAAAATTTTTATGAATATTTTAAACAAAATACTAAAAAATCAATAATTAAAATACTTGTTTGAAAGGATAAAATAAAATACAAATGCATAAGTTCACCTGTTGCATTTAAGTTTAAGCTGCGAGTTTGGCGACATTATTATCATTCCATCTTCAACTTCTGGGTTTGTTAATCTAAGCCTTTTAAACACCTAAAAAATGTTAAAATGTAAATATTTATGTTTAATATTACAAATGAAATGTTCTATATTATAGAAAGAATTTTTAAAATATTTCAATACCTGAATTTGAATTTCTGTAGTAAGTACTTGAGATCCACCTAAAAACGAGATAGAGGTTTCTTTCGGAAACGTAACTTCTAAACGAATAGTTACAAGCCCATCTTGAAGAGCCTTTAACACTACACGGAAGTTATTTGCCGAGGATTCTTGAAGACCAACCTACATTAAATATCAAGAAAAATTGAATAAATATTTTTTAGTTACCTCTATTTAAATATTTTGGAATAATAAAATGGATCTCAAAAAAAGTTTGAAATAATACACTAACACTTAGTTATCTTATTTATTTATTTCAGTCAAGGTGATTTCAAAATATTTAATGCTGAGAGTGGCTTAAAAACTAGATGTGACGACTTTTTGAAAGTGAAACAAGATTAATTTAAATAGTCTAATACTCACAGGACTATATAAGGTGTTTATTGAAGCAACTTTGTCATTGCTAACTGACCATTTAAATTTAGCAAAAGGAGTAGCAGTTCCAAATGTGAAAGGGCTTTCTAGTTCTGTATGTCCCACAGCATACAAAGGCATCTGTAGAATATATATTCAATTAAGAATGATTCCTTCATTAAAAAAACATAAGATTGCTTAAAATGTGATGCAAAAATACTGTTAAAAATAAATAATGAAGACAAGACACAATACAATTTAACCACAATTGTAAATGGAAAGAAAACACAATTTTGTAATAGTAATATGTTATTTTCATTTTCTTACAGCTTTTTCACATTATTGTCAATTACTTTTATGTATATTAAATATGGCTCTAGAGAAATACACAAACATATATATATATATATATATACACTATTTGATAAAGCTTGATGTGATATCCAACTTAAAAAGATAAATTTAAAAACTCTGATACAAATAGATGGTCATTCTCTAGAGTAAATGAGAATAACAAAATTGTCTTTAGATTAAGTATAGTCCATAATTGCTAGGACTCAAAAAATGCTGTTGAAAATTTAGCAAAGCAATTAAGTTAATAATTCAGACATCTTTGAAAAAACATCATCATGTTACTGCTTCAATTGCTTTATATAATTGAAATACACTTAATAAAAATAATACAATCATAACAATACAAGTTGTTGGTTGCTGATTCATTTTCATAAGATAATAAAGCATAACTTATTATAATATAAACTAAGTTTATTTGATTAGTAAGAGCATAAATTTTATTAATTTACACACTTCAAAGTTAAAAAGTATTGTAAATTTATGGAGGAATAACTTTCTTCAATTACCGAAATTTCTTTCGAGTCTGCAATATTAAAACTTTAAATCTTAATAGTTTTCGGAGGGAAAAAAACTTATATTATATAATAAATGCCACACATGAAATAAAAAAAAACTTAATTTAAATTTTTGTGACACTTAAAATAACTTTCTTTTAAAATATTTGGTATCTTACTTCCATTTATAATTACAATAGCTTTTGCAATATAGTAAACTTTATAAGAATTCAAGATAAGTATTAAAAATAAGCATTTTTAGTACCTCTGTTCCAGCTACTATTCTATTTAAAGGTGAATGAATTTTTACTTCCTTCAATGATACACAACTCACAAGAGTTTTATCCTGAAAATAATTTAAAAAAAAATGATTACATATACCAACTTCATAAAAACATTATTAATGTAATAGTTGAAAATACAAACATGTTTTTTTGCATTACATAATACATGACTCTCAAAATGTAGAGTAAATGCATATCTGAAACATAAGATGTATCACAATATGTCAGTATCCTTATTTTTATTGAAAAAAATTAAATTTCTAGACAAGACTATTTTATTTTCAAATATGTCAACTGTTCTACATTAATTATTTCTATTTTTAAATTCTTTCAATAATAATAGAAAATAAATATTAATGAAAATTTAAAATAGTTTCATAAAGTAAAAATAATTTGTATAAAAATAACTGCAATAAGTAAACTTCTTTAAAAATGAACTATTTTGAATTTTCCAAATGTAATCTTTATTCAAGACATAAGCCTAAGTTTACCTCGGAAAAAACCACAGTATTTCCTTTTTTATCAAGTCCAACCGCTCTAGCAATCAAAGCAGTTTTGCCTACTTTCTTTGCCTCGACTGTGCCACAGGCAGAAACCACAGCAACATCTTTATCATCTATAGCAAACTCAATGGTTGATTGAGGTTGGGGACCTCCCGAACACAGAACCTGAAAGTCATTATTTACTCAGCATTAGGAAAAACAAAAATGTAATAAATTAGTATTCCTAAATGTTACATGAACAAGAAACTTACTTGGAATGTTGCTCCTACAACCAAAACTATTTGGTCAGGATTCAAATCCAAAGGAGGAAAAACCTGCAGGATGGATTCAATTAAAACAACATGCTCTTGTATATAAACTCAAATATAATTTAAGTAGTATAATCCACCAACCTGTATAGGATAAGTGACACTTGAATACTGTACACTTTTAAATATATTAGCTTTGGTAACTACTTTAAAGCTTGAATGTCCAAGTGCTAAACCTTTGATAGTATACAATGCTTGGAACTGATGTGGTTCAGGCTTTGAAAGCAAGCTGGAAAATAATGAACATTTAATAATTTTATTAAAACTTGAGCAATTAAATCATGCAATTACTAAGCAGCGAATGATATTTTAAGTAAAAGCAAGTTCTACTGATTTTGCTTTAGTCATGAACTAGAAATTTTTTTACGAAGTATTTTTTCTCAAAATAAAGACATAAACCTATATAAATATGCAAACAAAATCAACAATTTTAATAAACTGAAACATACATGTTTCATTTGACAAAAACACTTTAGGCGCAAGACATCTTTCATCCATACCCAAAAATTATAATAATTTGATACATAATTAAGAGATATGATTCTGCAAAAATTTTGTTAAATATTAACTATAATATAAGTTTCATAAATTAATATAACAAACTATTACTTGATTGATATAATATCGGATGTAGATGCAGCTTGGAGATTCATCAGACTAAAAACGGAGGCAGGTATTCTTTGCTTGTCTTCATTCAAAACTTCAACAGAGGCAACAATTGTTTTGCCTAATTCAACCTACAAAAATAATTCAATGTTTCAGTTCTTAAAAAGTCATGTTAAATAAAGTGAATTACAATATTCAAATTTTAAAAAAAAAAAAAAAAAAAAAAAACATAGTTGATCATTACAGATACTTTAAAAAATGCTGCAAAATGATCTAATCATTTATTAAAATACCAGATGAATAAATTGATTGGTGTTAAAATTTTAAAAAACAGCACTGTTTGGTCACAATATTTAACAAAATTTAAATTCAAAATTATAATGAATACAATTTAATTGGAAGAGAATTGTACCTTGTCTAGTACATCAACAATAACAGCAGAAATGCCATATATTTGAACTTCAGCAACAGCACGATGTACTATTCCCAAGCACAAATCGTTAATGGTGATTGTAATAGTGCCAGTTTCCAAAGGAGTGATCTAAAGAAAATTTCATACAATAAAAAATATACCACACAAGCATTAAAAAATATACAATATATTCTACACCACAAAGAAATTTGAAGACAAACATGATTTTAAGCTATCTAAAATAAGACATAATTTTTCAATACTTGTTACATAAAAAAATGAAATAAAAAAAAAGATATCTACTGTAAATATGATAAACAAGGAAATTGTGTGTATAAAATATCTCTATGAATGTACTAATACATTACTAATATAATAATACATTACATAACATTTTATCTGTTATTTAAAAATTGGATAAATTTAATTGAATGCCAGAAAATATACAGCAATTTCATAAAAAATTGATTTAAAATTAATCTCCAATCTTGAAATGCTATCAGGACAGCAATGTATTGTACATAAATTTGAGAAAACAAAATTTATTCAATATACTTCAATAAATTGAGCAAATTATGATTTTAAAATGAAACATTTCTTTCACAGAATCACTGATCCAATAATGCAATTTTTTTAAAAATTCCTTTATCAATAACCTGAAATTAATAAATCATTTTAAATATACACCAGATGCTTACTTCAATTTGGTTTGTTGCACTATTGTACACAACATCAGCCTTACTAGGATCACTTGCTTCCACTTGAAAATGACCAGAGCCTTTTGTTACATTTAGATAAACCTATAAAAAATTGTTACATGCATGATACAAAATTTTCATAGCAAAATACCTTATAGTAGATACAATTCTTATGTAAGATAAACTTTCACTTAGAATGCTTTCATTTCTTGTTTTGAAGGAAGCTTTGCATAAATTTACCCACAAAGAAAATTTCTTGGTGTGAAATACTTACAGAACAATGGACACCAAGATTTAATTTATTTGATAGCAAGATATATATATAAATACATATGTAAAATAATAAACGGAGAACATAGTTTTATTTTTTTTTAATGAAAATTTTAAAGACAGATTAAAAATCTGAGCTTTTTTTAAGACTAAGGATTTGATTATGACATTTTGACATGTCCATTTAAATATATGTTTCATTTTTAAATTGTGAAATTCGACTTACTTTACTTGAAGGACTGTTGAATACTGATGCTTTCTTAGGTTCTACTTCAGCTTCTTCTACAAGAATAAAGTTCACAGAGCTGTTAATAGCTGCAAATCTTTCATCCTAAAATAAAAGAAAATGCATCACATAAATTTTTAAAACATTAATAAAAATTTAAGTAAAAAGCATGTTTTCTTTTTAAAAAAGAGACATAAATGAAAGTAATCATTTGTAATACATGCCAATACTGCTTATGTGAATTTATAATATAATTCTTTCTATTCAGCTTAAAATACGCATATGTAATTGATGAAAACTATAATGACCCACTACACAATGTAATTTGTTCCATACTTGTCACAAAGTATTAAAGATATTTAATCTCTAAAAAGGTATTCAACTCCAATAAATTTAACTCTTCATATAAAACAATTATTAGTTATAGATTAAGATTTGACATGAAAAACTTATGCACAATTTAAAAGAATAAATTTGACAAACAAAACAGAAAAGAGAATACTTACATATATTGATTCATCAATGTTTAAATTTTGTTTATAGCCAGATATACTCGCAGTAATTTTCAGATCTCCTTCAGTGCCATATGGCAGAAGTTGTTGATAATCTGCAAAAAAAAAAAAAAAAAAAATTAAACAATTAAAAACAAACTAGCAACTTTTCCAATACTTTGTAACACAAATTTTCATGTTGAGGAATAAAAATGAAAAATTATCTCAGTAATAAAAATTAACTTATATTTTCAGTTATATTGACAAGAAAATACATTACATACATAAAATATTAATGTCTACAGATTAGAAAATATTAACTTATGCACAGTATAACTGGTAGCAATTGTTTTTTAATTGTAAATATAAAAAAATTTAAAGATAAAAAAAATGAACAGAATTTCAGACCTTAATATATAATTTGATTTACTATGAAAACTAAAGTTATGAGTTTTATTATAATAGTAAAAAGCAGTAAAGTAAAAATTCGTTTCATTCAAATATTATATTCAACATATAAAACTTAATTTTCATAATTTCTTTATTTCCGATAAAGAAACAATTTTTTTAAACATGGGTTTTCTTTCAAACTTTACACTATGCGTGACACAATTTTTCATACCAAAACTTTTGAGTGACATTCACCTGTCTTGAAGAAAGGAAGCAATGTTACGAACAAGAGCTGATGCTTTCCTGCAACACTTCTCTTACAATGGAAAAGATGGATTTACAAAGAAGTCAACAATTAACAAAAGATGATTTAAGCAATGACCCTTTCACCTTGGCGATGGATTTGGCGACTTGACATAAAACTAATTCTTTAAATAGTTAGTTTTAATCAATTAATTTATATTAATTATAAATAAATTATTGTATTGTCATAAAAAACAATCTTGTAAAGAAAGTTTCAGCTCAATTGAGTGCTTTAAAATGTGAGATAAAAGCTTTTTAAGTTTTGACCCTGACATAGTTACAATGTGAGTAGAAGAAAACCCATTAAAAATTAAAATCATCAAGTAATCTTGATATAATATTAACATAAATTATCAATTTCTTCTTTTAATGCAATTTTTTCATTAACAGAATCAATACAATTTAAAAATACTTACATCTAAGTTTGAACTGCATATCTTTCAACTTCACTAGCTTAGTCTTAATTCCAGAGCTACTTGATAAATGAGCCAAAGAAGAATCAGACACATACCATTTGACATCAAGTGAGGATATATTATGAAATTCACGTCCATAGCTATCTTTTACAATAAGTTCTAAGTCAACATTTTCAGCACTATGAATGGCAATCTAAAAAATAAACATGCATAGTTTTAAATTTCATAACTTATTTTCATATTTTAATTGATATGACACTAATAAACACAATGAGCTATTGATGTTGGACCAAAAATAATAAGAATGATATAATGATAAATTAAATTCATTGTCAAATATGGACTGATACCCAAATCAAAACCATACTAACTTAACTATCACATAATACAGGCTTTGAGGCAATTTCAATTTACTGAGCATTGGGGCTCTAACACCTTTTCAGCCTAAATGTAATGTGATCTAATATCAATTTAAAAAACAGCTTAATTTTCTTTCAATTCAATACACTAAAAAAAAAAAGCAAGTTATAGCTTAATAATTTTCGTGCTTTTGTTTCTTAAGCCATTCATATGTAAAAAAAAAAATAGTTTGTATAAACAATTTAAGAATTTACACCACATACTCTATTATCTCCAGAAACTGGACACTTTTTCCCTTGAATAGCAGGAAGAATTGGTCTCAATGTTAAAGATTCAGGTATAGCACACAGAATCCTAGAAATAAAAAAACACATATTAAAAAAAGGCTTAAAATAGGAGAGGAAATTTGTTGAAAATTGTGACTGTTAATAAAGTTTCTCTGTTCAGAAAAGTGAAATACATTTCAGAGAGGGAAGGAGAGAAACCTTCAAGTAAATTCAATTATCTTTTCATTTCAAGAAGCTAGCAGCCCTTTTGACATTGGCCAGTATTTCAAAGATTAAATCAGAAAATTTAGAACTGGGAAGGTTTCAATGATAAGCCAGTGCTTTACGGACATTGAGGCTTGAATACCTAGATAGTTTTGACAAAATGCAACTCTAAATGTTGTTTGATAATTTGTTGAACTTTACTGTTTATAAAGATATCTAACTAATCCATATTCAAATATTTTTTTTCACTAATATACAAGCTAAATATATCTATTAATCATGAAATCACATACACTGGCAAGCTTAATTTAATTACAACTATTTTAAGATGAGGTTTCAAAGCAAAGTATAACAGATATATTGTAATGTTCTTTTAAAAAAAAGCTAGATTTTTTTGGATTCATTAATGAATCACTTTGTATGTATGCAAAATAATTCAGGAATTTTTTTTATCTTCTGATATTAACCTGCATATTTCCATTACTTTTTTTAATACAGCCTTTGCACTCGTGTATACTATTTCATGGTACCTAAAGAAAAAGCACCCATAACCTAAAACAGGTTCTTTACATTTTGCATACACCTGATACTATGACTACATTTTCAAGGAAGGCATATTACTAACCTTCCTTTGTCTTTCTCCTTAATTTGTATATTTTATGTCTGAACATGCTTGCTGAGTTGATATATGTACATGTGCACACAAATATTTTACTGGTTAAAAATATTACCTGATAAGTGCTTGATTGACAGCTGGATGGGAGTTAGATTCGCATGGTTTATTTCCAACTTTCAGAGTAAATGCCTAATAGAAGAAATGTAAATTATTTCCAAATGCATTATAACTCAAAATTTCATACAAAACAAATATTATAATGCTAATGACAACTAAAAAGAATAATTTTTAAATAAAAAATTATACTTAAGAACCTAATGAATTCATTTAACAAATGAAGACATACTTTAAACTTTTATTTATTTAATAGGAAATGTTTAAAATGGAATAGATACAAAATTCATTTTACTTACACCTTCACCAATATTCCTACAAAAGGCATGTACTTTGTGAATATCTATTTTAAACACACAAAAATATTAGTATGCATAAAATCCAATTAATACTTTTTTAATAATTAAAAATAACATGTAAGCATAGAATTATTCATACCTGAGATATCAGAGTCATTTCGTAGCACAGACATATCAATTGAATCGTGTTCAGGAGAAACTAAAATAATTCAAGTACCACATATACATTAAGAAATTAAAACAATGTTTGGATTAAAAAGATATTTTAAATAATTTTCCTTGCATTAAGCTAGTGCTATATTACTACTTTATTTCAACAGAAGTTTATTCTTTTAAGGAAAAAATTCTATTAAAAAAAACTACAGAAACAAATCATAAATGAATTATTGTTAACACTTAAAACACAAATATAGTAAAATAACATATTGTACTTAAAATTTAAAATAATTTAAAAGAAAGAATAAATAAACATCATATATATGACAATACTTAGTACATGAAGCTACTAGTTTAGATAACTTTCATATAACCATAAACAAATATTTTGTAATTTTTTAAAATTTCACATTAGAATAATTTTTTAAAAATCTTTTGTCCCTTTTAAGCATTCAATTTTTATTTGACATGTTTTCAGACACTTTGGGTTGAGCATTACAAAGTAAGAAATTGCCGATTACAATAAAACTTTAAATAAATTTGTCTTATTTTATACTTACATTAGGGGTGAAGAGGAGGGGGGGGGGCTATAACTTTGACGTACATTATTTAATAGCCCAAACTTATTCACAGTCAAATATATGAATAATTTCAAATGTAATGAAGATAATATTTAATGCATAAAAATATTAAGCACCTAAAAAAATCTAAAATTCCACAACAACAATAAAAAAACTTACGGTTTACAAAATGAGACTGACATCTGGGCCAAGGCTGCGGGCCACCTTCTAAAATTACATCTAAAGATGCACCAATGGCAATAACAGCTTCACCAACAGGATGAACTACCTATATATTCAAACTTATTTTAAGAATCTTTTTTCAATAACATTAAGACAATTTAATTAATTCAAAAAAGTATAAGAATACAAACTTTTAGTTTTCTATAACAAGCAACAATAGCTGCCTTTTTCAAAGAGATATCATCTCTTTCATATCTAACACGAATTCGATTGAAACCTTTGGCAATGCATTTTAAATGGATATTTCTGCAAGCAGATGGTTTGACAATTGAGGAAATATCTAGAAAAACAATACATGCTGATTAATTTTCAACAAGAGCAGGCACCAGTTTTAATATTTATAAACAAAAAAAATTTAATATTAAGTATCAATACCTTTTTCATGAATAAACTTCTGAATTTCATCAATAACAACAGTTATGGAAACCTGAGAACAATTACTAAACATCCTTGGTTTATTATCTATGAAAGGAAAGGGGGGAATCACTGAACAGTCAAACACAAAGAAAAAACACAGTATAAAATTTTTTTACTAATACTTTTTGTTTACAGTTACCTGGTAAATAGCCATACATAGCCACTGGAAGAACTAAAGTAGAATTAAGCTCAACTTCAACTTCTTCTGGTAAGATTTCTAAGTCAACAACTGGCTGTATAGATACCTGTAGAACAAAGATTTTTATTAAAAAATTCAATAAAACATTGTTATAATTCATAAAATATTTAAAAAATTTCTGATTTCATAAGGAAAACAAAAGTGAACAAATTCAGCATCAAACGAGGTCATTTTAACCCACAGTACAGAAGAAAACATGACCATAAATTAAGCATTTATATATATTTGCACAAAACATTCAGAAATATAAAGTTTGTTTTTCTAATGAAGGTCTTTATTCTTCAAAAATTCTTCAATTCTTGTGAGTAACAGTGGAGTTTAACGGCACATAAGTGAGAAGTGGTTACATTGCGCCGAACAAGGTTTAACTAATCTAGACGTCAGAAATAAAAAACAGAGTGAGTGAATGAATGTAAAGTTTATTGTTGCCAGATATGGCTATGCTGCCCCAAACAAGATGTAACTGTGGTCTAGACGTGAAAAAATTGAAAAAAGACAAAAATTGGTTGACAAGAAGGAGGGCTGAAAATAGAGAAGGATCGCTAGGGTATCCCGGGAGAGCTTAACCCGTGTTTACCAAAGACAATAAAACCCATGAAAAAGATCACTAGTATGCCTCAGGGTCTGATGCCCGTACTTACCTGAAGAAGGCAAGTCTCTTAAGGCCTCTGATATAATCCCCAGGGGCAGGGTGCCCGGCTATACCACAGATGCTGGGTATCCATTTTAGTTACCTTTTACAACATGCATGAGCTACAGTGGGACTACTTTGTCATTCCTGATCACCACATAGGTCTCTTTATTTCTCGCAATGAAGGAATCTATTTACAAAGTCAAATTCTTTTACTATCATTAAACAAATGTTGGTAAGCAAATCACATCCCAAATATCTCATCTTACTTTTGCCACCTTTCAAAACCTGGATCACAACAATAGATAAACGTTTTTAAATGTGTTACCAAATCTTTATTAAGGAAACCTGTAATGAATGCTTTGGGTTCTTCATTTTCAGCATCATTATTTTCTGTTCTACTTTGAATCCTTGTTCTACAGATTCTTGAAGATAATCATTGCTAAAGCTCTCATCAGAAAACTGAGGTAATTCCTCATAATCATCCTCATCTCCTAATCCTGATCTATCGTTTAGGTTGACAATTTAACTGATAGTCTCTTCTCATGAATAATCCTTGGTAATCCTAGCCATACCTTCTTCCAAAATCTTTCACATCTTTATCAGTTAATTCTTGACAAATGAGGTCAATATTGTCTAGGACATGGCTGATATTACATTTTTTATTAATTGTCCTTTTGATATGATCCATGCTTTCCTATAATAAATTAATTTATAACAATACTATTAAGAAACATAGTAAAAGGCAAGGAAATACTGAGTGAAATTTAACAAAACAAGGTCTTACTGCACAATTGTCACATTATTGACAGTAAACAAAAACATTTGCACTTCATTGCTCTCATACACTTCATAAGCAAAAAAAATATATATATTATTTCCCTAAACAATTACTCATTTGTATACTTTCCTTCCAGTTCTTTTGTATACTTGTCCCTTCTTGAATCAGCAACAAAATCTTTTAACTAATTCAAAACAAAACATTTTGTATAATGACCAGATTCTCAATTTTGCTCCATGTGTAATTCCCAATGAGCTGCAAACATACTTATCAATTAACTTTAAATTACCAGAATCATACATAAACTTGCTTTTTAACCCTGGTAACCACAGTAATACATATCAGCCACAAACAATATGATGGATCAATCTGTATCTAATCTAATATAATATAGTCTTCACTTATTCCTTTATCAGCCAGCTAGTCACCCCCTAGCAATCCATTTCATTTTATCTTTTTTTGACAAAATAAGTGCTATCCTCTCTCCCTCTACATTTCCAATGAGAAACTACACCACTATCATCTACTTACAGCCATGGAGAAAAAGTAAAGCAGGCTAATTCTTCTTCAAATTAGTATTCCAAGTACACTATCAAGTTGTATTAAATCAAAGACAGCACATTACACCAACAATCAAAATTTCTGGTTGAATTATTGAAAAATATAAAATAATTTTAAAAAATTTCACCACGGAAGTAAAATAAAAGAAAAAAAAAATCCTTTTTAGAAATAGTTAAAATATTTTGAAATACACAAACTCTTAATAATTTTTAATTACATACCAGTCCAGAGCCATTAAAAGCAGGAATGTGAGCATCAATTGCATGAACTGTGAATGTTCCAAGGCCAAAAGTTGAAACCCTGGCTATTGTTTCTTCTTGTTCATATACAGCATGAACAGATGCTAGAGTTGCATCGCCACTCATCCAATTAAAAACACCAGTTCCACCAGTTGCCTACAATAAAATAAATCTTATAAAATACTTAAATCCATTTTAAATGTTCAAATACATGAGCAAAAATTACTACAGAAGATCAAAGAACCTATAAAATGTGGTAAGAAAAGAGACCAAGGAAAATTATTAATTATAAGAACTATTTATCGCTTGCAAAGAATTAGCAATTGTGACAGAAACTGTAATTAAACTAAAAACAGTAACATATTTCACTCAATATCATTCAAGCACTAGTAGATAGTGCAGAAGGAGAACTGAGAGAACAATATTTTAATCTTAAAGAAATTGTGTTGAACTTACCTGAAGATTTTAATAATGATAGATAGTTTTAAGAAAAAATAAATTAGAATATTCTAAGACAGAAAGCAGATTTGATAATGAAACTTGAAAATAAATAAGTTTTTTTTTTTTTTTTAATCTTAAAAATCAATTAATCATTTTGGAAATGTCTCAGTTTAAAATTTTCATTCTCAACACAAAAAAAAATAAATAAATAAATAAATAAATCTTATTAATATTTTATCACATACCGAAAAAGATAATTAAAAAAAATTATCTTTATACAATGTCAACAATAAGTACCATGAAAATTTGTAGTAAATCATATTATTAATTGGAAACTTAACTCAATTATTCTTTTTTTAGATTATCATAAAAAAGAAGTAGTTATTTAAACTAATCAAAACGAATATTTTAAAGTAAAAAACACATACTCCAAAAGCTTACTTTTAGAAAAATTGAATATACAGGTTTTGATATTGGATCCCAAGGAAGTAATGTTTGTGATGGATGCACCTTAATGCTTTGATAAATAATAACATCTTGCGAGGCACTTACTGTTGGTTCTAATCTCTTAATACTTCCATCCTACAGCAAAAAAGTAAAAATATGCAACTTTTTTTTTAAATATGAGTCTTCAAATTTACATATTTTTCCAAAATAGAATTTTTAAGTGAAAAAGGTATACCTTTTTTGCTATACCCAATAGGTGAGCATTTATTATTGTAGAACCAGGAACTAATGTTCTAATTTCTTGATAAGTACCATTGGATGAAGACATCTTCAGTAAAAAATATTTTTGAGGAAACTGAATAGCAACTCGAACTTCCTTTTCGAGAAAGGAAAACATTCATTTAATGTAAGAAACTTTTTTATTAAAAAAATTAATTTCTATAATAATAAACATGAACAGCTAAAAATAGCTAACCTCAGTTAAGTATATAGGATGGCTATTTCTATCATAAACAGTTACCAATACTGAATAATCCTTTTTTTCTTCTAAACTCCATTTGTCTCCAGGTGATACTGATAGGGCTATAAAAAGCAATTATTTGAATATTAAACTTTAATTAAAAAAAAATTAATAAAACAAGAAAAAATACTCAGATATAAAACAAGCTCTAATGGATGGGTAAATAATATTACTTAAGCATTGCTAACTTACTTAAATATGAAGGATGTGTTACATGAATCACAGCAGAAGGTAAGTATGCTATTTCTCGTCCAGATATATCTTTTCCAAAATTAAGTATAAAAAAAAAATTCATTTTTCAAAATATGATTCAAAACATTTTAAAAAATAAAAGCAAATTCCTCGTTTCAGAATTGTTCATAATTCCTAAAAGAAAATTAAAAAACTTTACGAAATTGAGAATCATTTTTTTAAATTTGTCAGGTTAAATTTTATTATTTTAAATCACAAAAAGGATACATCTATCTTTCACAACAATATTTGTTGTCCCATATTTCAATGTTGTTACAACAGCCACAGCCTCATCTAAAGTAGCAACTGATTTATCAGCCACTTCAAGGTAATATTGATCTGATGGTAAAGATATTGCTAAAGAAAGAGAGGGAAATTTTTTTAGACAACTTATAAGTAAAATGTTTAATAAAATAATTAATATCAGAAATAAACCCAAATATATTTTTTAAAAAAGCAGAAAAAGTAAAAAAAATTATATATATGTATATATTTTATTGAACAATAATTTTATTTACCCTCACACTAATATTAACTTATATTACCTTTTTTTTTTAATTTTTCAAATTAAGTCAAGCATAAAATTTTTTATAAATATCAAATAATTTTAGGAGTTCATCAAATTGGACAGAATACATCAATTATCAACACAGGCTAGGCTTTTAAGAATAAAATTATCCAGCTGTAATAGAAATGTCAATAACTGAACAAAATAATTTGTAAAAATTATAAGATTTGAGGCTATTGAAAATAAATTCAGAATATAACTACTTTTTTACTGTTTATATTTGTTTAGGAATTAATTTCATATAAATAAATAATTCTACATTGAAATTTCTTCACATGTGGCCAAAAGAAATAACGAAACCTAACAAATCGAGTGTTTTCTCCACTCATTTATGACTAGCACTCCATTAATGGAACATCATTTATGTGGTTTTTATATTTTACTGTTCCAAGGTCCCCAATGTGCTTCGATTTGTCATTTCTATTCCGCTATCACTTAGCACATAATTAGTCATTGCTGCAAAAACACAGAGCACAGAACTATTGTGAAAAAGTGATCTGGATTTTCAAGCAAAATTTTGAAGTTTCACTAGGATTAATATTTCATAGTTTAACAAGTCTCAAGATGGCAAGAATTTTAAGTTCACATAAAATAACTTTTAGAGATAGATGGCAAACTAAAACGGCCTTTTAGAGAGAGATGATAACATTGAAGCAAGCGTCATAATCATACAAAAACCTATTTCTGCTGAGGACTCTGAAGATGAGGGGATTATAAATAATCTGCCAAGTACTTTGTTATATGCACCTGCTTATCTTATTTCATATGGTTTTGATGCTGATTCTGATCCAGTTGATCTCTCATTCATACCTGAAGATTATTACCCTGAGGACAAAAATTGCATTCACCTCTACTACGCAGCAATGGCAACAACCTCGTCCATCAAAGTAGAAAAATCTCACCAAGTCATATATGGAAAAAAGTTCTAAATACAGAATGCAGAAAAAGAAGAGTTGCACAACAAATTATTTATTCCCAATAGAGAGAACTTCAACAGAGATTCTTGAACTTTTTCTTGATGACAAAGACATCGAACTCATTACAATATACTCTAATCTAAATTTTTATAGTAAGGATATAAATCTTGGCTTGAGTAATTCCGAATTCAAGTGTTTTCTGAAAATATTTCTGAAAGACTATGTCTCAGTTTACTGTCTGATGAAGTATCTTCTGGAAGCAAGGCACACATATACATAATGTACTTGTTCGTTGAGCCATGATACATGACCACTTTGAAATTATATTTTTTTTTATCTCCATAATACTGACAATGCAAATTTGATTTGGATAGAGATGTTTACGAATCATTGACCTCTCGTAAACAAATTGATGACAATGACAATATTCTTTGCAGATGGCACGATAATAATGTTGGTGTTACAATTGCATCATCTGAAGCCAGTGTTAATCTTGCGTGCAATATTTTCAGAAGTGGGGGAAAAAAAATCAGCAACCACACCTTTTCAAAATCTAAAATCAGTTTATGTGAGGTATAGACAGAGCTGATGAAAACATGGATAAGTATTGTGCCTCAATACGTGGTAAAAAGTGGTATTTGAGCCTTATTCTATTCAGTTTTGAATTATTTTTATATATTGCTAGGCAACTGCATAAAGCAAATGAGGGGAAGCTGATAGATCTTTTGGAGTTTCGAAGATGATTTGCATGCCACAAACTGGAGATTGGCTATTCTGCGAAACCAGGACAAAAAGGAAAAACCTTCTGAAAAATGCAACATTGATTCAAGCTACAATAGAATAAATCATGATTGTAAAGCAATCGAAATATGCTGTGCCCAATGTTGTAAGAACATCACTTTTCAATGTGAAAAATGTGATGTTGCGTTACTAGTGAGATTCTCCCAGTTGAACATCACACTGAATAGTATGTGTAATGTATCATATGTTCAGTCCTTAAAACCACTTCTCAAGATAAATGCAAGAGTTTTATCTATCATGTAAAATACAGCAATGAATTTTGCCTAGTTTTCCTTTGTTATAAGGCCACACAACTATAAAAAAGCTGAGATTTTTATTTTTGTTCTTTAAATTCTTATTTCTTATATTTCTCTACTTAACATATATGAATTTCATACACACAGTCCAAAATTTAAAACTTCAGCCTAAATAGGTTAAACCTAATAAGACTTCCAAGATAGGTATATATATATATGATAATTAAAAAACCCCAAACCAAAAAGGTCGCCAATGGGAGACAATAAAACATATGTGCTTACACAAGTTCAATTATAGGTGAATTGTATGGTAGTATAAATGGATCAAAAATGGTGATTCTTGATAGTGTAAGAAATATCTTGCAGGAATGTTTGCTACAGTAGTCCATTCAAAAATCGAAATCAAATAGGATATTAAGTCTCATACTTCAATATACACATCTGTAATTTTGCTGAATTGATAATCATGAAAGTATCTGCTCAAAGCATGACTCTATGGTTTGCAATTTTCAAGTCATTTGTAAATGCATAAAATAAAAATCTAAAATATTTGCAAAGATAAAACATACATTTTTTTTTTTTTAAAACATATATAGCTGTCATTATCTAAAATCTTAGAACAAGTATCTAATGGAAAACATTCTAAGAATGAAAAAATATTTCATAAATATACTAACTTTCACTTTATAAGCTGAAATTAAATATCATTATGATATAGGAGACAAAGTATGGAACATATTTTAAAAAGTAAAAAATAACTGATTCCAACAGAAATTAGTATTATAGCGACTCCCTTCTATGGCAGAGCCAGAGGTTAAAATGCCTTACTAACTAGCCTGATTAGATGTCTTTTTAACCTAGTTGGTTAGGGCATGACAAAAGTGATCAACTTTTCTTCAGATCTACTGGTCCAGGGTTTGAATCAATGCTGCCGCTTTGTGACTGCCCCAAGTCTCTTAAAATATGCTGCTTTAAGATAATTAACTCATTCAAAAGTAGTTTTTACTTCATAAGAGCCATTTTTAATTTCAAAAGATAACTGTAATTGATTAAATAATATGAAAAGATGCACACAAACATATATCTTCACAATATAAGAAAACACACATTTTGGATAAATCTCTTTAATGGGGATAAATACATAAAAAATCCATTTTAAAACATTGTAAACTAAAAAGATGTTCTACATAGCATTTGAAATTGGTAGTATATTTAATTTTTGCCTTAAAATAAATTAACATGATAGAAATAATTGAGTATTTTAAAAATTCAAAATTTGAGAGGACTTACGAAAAGCTTTGCCTTGCTTAATAAGTTCCAATTGATATTTTACTTTAGTCCCAGGCAACACATAAGTATGGGCTGGTTTAAGATTCAAATTTGCAACAACAACTAAACTGACATCATACGAAGCAACATGCTGAAAAAAAAATCATAACACTTTAAAAATTAATAAATATAAATACCAATCATATGTAGTTTTTAGAAAAGGAAAAACCTTCCATGGATGACATAAAAATGTCCTAAATAATCAACAGTAATAATAATATATATATACATATATATATACACACACACAGTAAATACTACACATAGAATTATAAGAATAAAACAAAAAATAAAGCTGTCATGAAATATCGATCACATATCATACAAACTGTATATACTTTATATTGAAAACATACTTTGTAAGCTGGATCTAAAGGTTTCACAGTTACTTTGGCAGAACCAGTTTTAGACCCTTCCATCAAAATCATCGAACCATGCAAATTTTGCTTCTCCCAGTATTCTACAGATGGAGGAGTTTTATAAACAGAATCAGCAAATTTCAGAAACCTAAAATTCAACAAGAATAATTCATGTACCAAGTTTTAAATAGAAGGGAGAAAAAAACCATTTTTCAACTAATGAAAAACATAATCATAATGAATTTGATTTCAAACAGTCATATTGCAAATTGAACATATTGCATTTGATGATAAAATAAACTCAAACCTAAACCCATTTAGTTAATAACCCAAGTAAAAAAAAAAATCAGTGAGTTTTAAAATTAAATTACCTACCTTAAAACACCATAAGCATCACTCGCAAGGGACTCGCTCTCTAATGACCACTGAAAAGCAACTCCAGCAAGACTAGTAAATGTATCACCTGAAATAAAAATCTAGCATAAATATGTGCAATAATAAATTATAATGTACCACAACTAGATGAATTTTACGCTTCCATTTTTTAAAAATGAAGTATTTAAGAATAGGCGAATATATATAAGAAAAATCATTGTTTTTGTAGAAAAAAAGGAAACAATGTCTAAGTTACTCAAGATTTTATAGTTATCTTTGTAAAAAAAAAAGTTATGCATTTTTAAAGCAATGCTTCTTCATAAAATAGTAAATTTTATGTTGAAAATTATGAATAGTCTATTTTTAATTTAACAGTATCAAGCTTTGATATTAGAAATAGAAAAATGTAAATTTATTACAAACATTAGTATTAATCACATCTACGAGAAGAAGCTGCGAACTACTCAACTTGTTAAAAAGAATTTTTGTAAATACGTCGGCACACTGTATTTGTAGTTGGAATTTATGAAGATGAGCGAATAAAGTTTATTGCAATTTGTTTTTTAGTGAGAATAATCCCTTTTTTGAATTACTTTATTTGCCTAAATACCATAAATTATATTTTACGGGTCAAAGAATCTGTGCATCAAGCATTTAAAGGAAGTTTAAATAAATATATTGTTCAATTAAGTGCCGATACAAATGCAACAACATCAATTATACAGTAAAAATTACAGTTTATAACACCATAAAATAATAAAGTAACAAAGAATAGAATATTCATAATGTTTAGTTTTGGTATTTTTTTTAATGTTATAGTATTTAACACATGGATCAATTAGTCCCGAGACTAACATTGAAAACAACATTTTTTTGCAATTTTTTTTTTTATTCATCAACATAATCACCTTTTAGGGTGATACAATCGTTCCAACGCTTTTCCAATTTTTCAACACCATGTTTACAAAAAAAATTATCTTTCGCTTCAAAATAAGCTTCAGTTTCAGCGATGACCTCCTCATTTGAGCCAAATCTTTTCCCCTGGAGCATTTTTTTAAGATCAGCAAAGAGCCAGTAGTCACTGGAGGCTAAATCTGGCGAGTATGGGGGGTGGGGAAGCAGATCAAAGCCCAATTCGTTCAATTTTGCCACTGTTTTCATCGACTTGTGGCAGGGTGCATTGTCTTGGTGAAAAAGGATTTTTTTTCTCTGCATGTGCGGTCATTTTTTTGCGATTTCCTCCTTCAAACGCAACAGCAAGTCAATATAATAATCACTGTTGATCGATTTACCTTTTTCGAGGTAGTCAATGAAAATCACGTCATGCGTATCCCAAAAAACTGACGCCATGACTTTGCCAGCTGACTGCTGCATTTTCGGAAGGCTTTCGCCAGCTGTGCGCCACTCAGATGACTGCCGCTTCGTCTCTGGAGTGTAGTGATGTATCCATGTTTCGTCCATGGTCACGTAACGACGCAAGAAATCTTTTTTGTTGCGAGTAAATAGCGATAAACAGCTTTCTGAATCATCGACTCGTTGCTGTTTTTGTTCCATCGAAAGCAATTGCGGCACCCACTTGGAAAAAACCTTTTTCATGCTCAATTTTTCATGAAGGATAACTAGTAAATACACTTCCATATGATATCTGTGTCATCTCAGCAATCTCACGGAGCTTCACTTTACGATCTTTCATTATAATTTTTGTCACTTCACTCACATTTTCCGGTGTAACAGCTTCCACAGGTCTACCCGAGCGTTCCGCGTCATTTGTGTCGGTACGACCACGTTTAAACTCGGCAAACCACCGACAAATCGTTGCTTTTGATGGACAAGAGTCCGGGTAACATTTTTCAATCCATTGTTTCGCTTGCACGGTGTTTTTACCCATTAAAAAACAATGTTTTATCAGAACACGAAACTCGGTTTTTTCCATTTTTTTAAACAAACTACAAAACGACTTTACTCCAACCTCGATAACTCAGCTGTTTCTGGTCCGATCGACTTAAAATTTTGACACGTTTCAAGGAAAGGTTAGTACTCTAGAAAGACCTGGTTACTGGTTTACTACGAGCGCCATCTCTGGGTTAGTCTCGGAACTTATTGATCCATGTGTTACATGGGTAAAACAGATTTGGTAACTGTTAAAGACAAGATAATTCGAACTTGATGTAAAAATACTTTTTAATCCTAATACTTTCATTTGTGACTATTTTATTTATATTTGATACAAAATATCCAAATTTATATATATAAATTTTGGTTATATTTTACCCTGATCATTTTTAGCAACAACTTCAAAAGCTTCAGGAGCATCTTCCAGAAACAAAACTCTAGTTGTAGTAATGATTTCAATTGAATGGACAGAATCTATAACAATATCACAGCGTAGGATTTGACCAGATTCTTAAAAAAAAATTTAAAAAAGAACAAATTAATGAAAATGCACAAAACATTTAAAGACAAATCACAACATATAAAATATCAACCATTGACAAAATAGAATATAACAGTTACAAAATGATCTGAGGATATAAAATTCTATTTCTATTTCAACAGAAAGACATTTTTAAACATTAAAATTAATACATGTATAAATGATCAAATTTTATTTCAAGCAACTATTTGAGAAAGGTGAGGACATAAAAAATGGGATAGGGAAATAAACATTATTTAGTTAAAAATTCACTCAAGATCTAATAAAGAATGGAACACTTATAAAAAATGACACACTTAAAGAGAGCTTAGAAACACAGTATGAAAAATTGGTTTTATTTGCTTATTGTCAAATAAATAAATAAAAGGATCATTTTCAGTCACAGATTAAAACAAACAAATTTCAACAAAAAATAAATAAATGTTTTTATTCAAAATATTGAAAATGTTATATATGTATTTTAAATATAAGAAATATTTCAGTGTTACATAAACTGACTGAGTTCCCTTCTATTTTCTCAAGAAGAATTGCACTGAATTATAGCTTCATTACATTAATATTTAAATGTTCAACAGCTTAATTAGAGAGAATCTTATATGCATGAAAAATCCAGGTTTTCCTTTGTACTTTATCCTACAGCTCATTTTTGGAATTTTTTTAAATTGAAAATTGATACAAATAACAAAGTTTTGATCTTATAATAATGTAATAAAATGTTTTTCTGATATGTAGATTTGTTAAAATCATTCATAAGAAGTTAAAAATTTAAATTGTACAAAATGATATGGAATAATTTACTATCATACTAATATGGAAAATACCTATGTAATTGCATATTTTTATGAAAGAGAAATGATAAATCTCTTTGTAAATAAATTTGAAATACACAGTCATTAGTAAGACAGTACATTGAAACCAAGTGTGTAAAACTTACATTGATTATAATAAGAAATTTCATGGCTTTTGTCTTACTATATGAAAAGGGCATTTACAAGCCTTACTCTATCATACTCATAAAAACCAACAAAAAGCTCAATTTTTATTCAAACTTGTGTTTAGTTATGAAATAATCTATCCAAGTAAAAAAAAAAAAAAAAAAGGGATTTAATAACGCTTAAAGCACCTATTTTTTAAAACAGAGGTTTCAATTATAAGATAAATCTGGAATCAGAGCAGTGGAAATTCAGTTTTTAATTGGAGGAAGGAAAATGACTAGAGGTTTCCATCTATTGGCCATTTTGATTTCGTAAGCTTAATGTTAATCCTATGGAATTTCACTTTTTGTACTCAAATTTTTACTATTCAGTCTTTTTTTAATGCAATTAAATGTGCTTGAAAGAGCAAAAAATAATGAAGGTTTATGTGGAATTACTCTCCCCCTCTGATTTCTAAAAATATTTTTATTCTTATTTTAATGATTCGTTTTTGAGTTTTTTAGTCTAAAAATATTTTAAAATACTTTTAAAAATTGGAAGGAAATAGTAATTCTGCAGAAGTCTTCATTTTTTTTGCTCTTTCAGATGCACTTTATTCTATTCAAATAGATCAAATAGTAAACATTTGAGAACATAAGTCGAAATTCCATAGGATTAAAATTTTAACATTAAGCTGATGAAATCAAAATGACCAGTAGAAAGGAACCTAAAGACTAAAATTTTAGAGATATGAATATCTCAAATAAATGAAATTGAATGAAAAATAGGTATAATTGAAATTGCATAAAAAAATATCAGTATTGGCAAAACAATAACTAATAAAAAATACAAACATTGAAGATCAGAAAAATAGTTGTAATAAGGTCATGAAAATTTTTTACAACTGTGGTACTTCCCTTTTTTGTTTGTGTTCTTTAATCCATACTCTACGGGTGTAGCAAACACGACATGCTTCTAATTTGTCTTAAAAGAAGGTTGTATCATGGATAACACAGAAGAAATCTCTCTTTAAGAAGAGTGTATCATATTTGTTATGGTAATGTGGAACCAAATTCAAATATTTTTAAATCTAATAGATGGCACTCTATGTCCACTACATTGGTCTTAATACAGTATTTAGACATTTTTCTTTGACCTTGACTGTTCACAGCCAATTCCTAGCAGTATAAGCTGAGAATAATAATGTAAGCAAACATTTAAGCAACTCTTTAAACTTATTACCACATGCTTTTCAAGATGGTTTTTCATACATCAGTCATGTGTTGTCCTTCAGATATCATGCAGAATGGGTGGGGTTTTTTTTTTCAGTCTCAGGATCAATTATTTTCCATTTCATTTGCATAGTTCTGTTAAATGTAACAAAGGTAAAAGAAGGCAGAATATATAGCAATGCTAGTAAAATTTACAACTATTAGAAATTAATGGTGTGTCGAAGAGATATTTTAATGAGCATAGATGTGTAAATAAGTGCAATTAAATATAAATTTACTTTTCAATATTAACTTTTCCCTGCTATTTTATCTCAATAAAACCAAAGTGAAAAATTTGGAATAATGTAATTTCATCACTAAAAGAGTAACTATATTATCTACTAAAAATTGAAAAAATTAAGTTAATTGCATGTAAAATGGATTTTTGTCTTAAATTTATATATAGAATTAGACTTAATGAGCAAAAACACCTAATACAGTAGAAAGAAATTTAGTCTCTTAGGATGTGTGCAAGAGAGAGAGAGAGAGAGATCAGTTCAGTTTTTTATTAATGTCGCACTAGAAGCAACACAAGGGCTATTGGCGACGGACCTCTTAATTTTGAACCATGGTCAAATGAAGTGGACAACACCTGAGCTGGCACCCCCTTTCCTAACATCCACACCACACAAACTGGAGGACTTCGGGTCCCAACAGATTTAACTTGCATCAGCCCCAGCTACACTGCGAGTCTTCGGCGGCCAAGGATCGAACCCGTGACTGAGCAAAAACCGCCAGCCACGAATCCAAAACTATGACCACTAGGCTACCATGGCCCAGCGAGAGAGAGAGGCACTGTCATAAAGGAGTTAAGTTACTTTAGAATAAATAAGTATTATTCAACAACTTTATTCTATTTTTGCAGATGATTGTTCTAATGTCAAAAAAGATTGCTAATTTAAATTGAACCTCAACTAGTACATTTTAAGAAAAGGTTTTCAGCAATAAATTACAAAAAAAGGTATTTATTAACCTGTTTTCTTCCTGCAAAATTTCAAGATTACTTTCTATATTCAACTTTTGTCTTATTTAAAATCAAAACAGAAATTGCACAATATAATACAGTAACCTATGCTATGACTTGAATGTGAGTTATAAGAGAAGGCTGTAAAAGAAGTACAAATTAATTGCTTGTGTCTTTGGGAACGAATACATCAGATTACATAAGGAATTCAACATGATGCTGCTTACTGAATTGTTATATAAGTTTCATATTGATAAATAGACAAAAGTGGACTATCAGAATTAGGTTTGGTACATAACTTTGTGAAACAAAACAGGAAATCTCTTTAAAAACAGGAAATATCCTCAGAGGCACTGAGCTTCATTTCACACAGATGCTACTAGGAAAAAAAAAGGCAAAATAGGAGTTAATTTTTCAGGAAAGCTTTCAGAAAAGGCAATGGACTAAATTCATGTGACATCATGATTATGTGATATTTGTACTTGCCAAAGTAAACAAACCTTGTACTCGTCTGTTTTGCACTGCATTTGTAAAATGTCATTCATCATTTGATTTTTATAATAAAAAAGTTGTAGAAATGAATATAGTTCCTTGAATCTTTCACATGCAAAAAAAAGCAGTTAAAATGAACGATAATTGGAATCGCAATATGTCCCAACCACTTTGAAGACTGTTTAGTGCATCCATGTTTACCATCGAACAAGCAAGCAACGTTTTGAAGCTGTCTACCCAGCAGAAATTTAGTATTTCAAAGAAAATACTTTTAACTTACTAGAACTTTTCATATATATATATTTAAAAGAGCAAAGTATTTTAGTTAACTGGAGTTTTATTTTCTAAAAATTAGTGTGTATTATGTTATTGAAATAATATTACCTCTAAGATTGTGTCTTAATAATTTAGATATTGATAAAATACTAATTTACTGTTAATATTACCACTATATTTGATAAGATGAATTTGCTGTACACCAAAAAAAATAGGTTAAATGCTTTTGCTGTTTAACAGTATAAATTTATTCTTTTTCGTCTTTTAATCTCAAATGTCGTATCACGTATAAACTTTTATTTGATATATCTATAAAATAGTTAAAATACAAAAATTTCATACTCTGAGAAATACAATTTGAGATAATGTCAAAAAAAAAAAAAATCTGTAGGCAGAAGAATTGGGTTAAAAAGGAAAGACGAGCTGATTATGGGCTTCAAAAGGCAGGCTTATAAATTCAAATGGCAGACTAAGTAGAGTCTTCGATGAAACTATGCTAAAATGAACATTTAAAAAGAATGATTTTGCCCACTGGAAATAAGACTTGAGGGAAAGGAGTCTAAAAGACAGTCTTTTCATATATATATATATGTAAAGATTTTTCTTTTAATATTTTAACTAGTACTTATTTAAATTATGTTTATAAAACAGTCGAAGCCAATTTCAGTTTTAAGTATTTTAAAGTAGTGGAGAGAGAGACCATTTCCACATAGCAGGAGTTTAAAACTCCCCTGTTTGGTACAGATTATGAGAGCAAGAGTGAGTAAGAGAGTGCCTATTGCTGTGTTTTTAGTTATATAGCAGGGAAATTTCACTCCAAATATAATAGAATATGTGGTATTAATGAAGGGATTTTGAAGGAATCTAAGTGCAGACCTAAAGTCTGGAGCCATGTGAACATCTGACTTTGCAGATTTTAAGAGTCCGTGATTGAATAAATTAAAGTTAAAAAGGAATGGTATCATGAAATAAGAATGAATGCTTTACTTTTAAATGAGAGAATAGGAAAAATTAGGAAATTAAATTATTATTTTGAGGAACTAATATGAATTAAGTTAAATCATTACATATATATGAACACAAATAAATCTTAATACATTAAATAATTAAAGCAGATGAGATACTAGTTCTAGATTCAAAGGGAAAAGAGAACAATCTAAAAAAAATTGTAAAGAAAGTATGTTATAAGGACTCTATTATTGCTAACTTTTGTCTTATTAAAATTAATATTACATGCAGCCAATTCTTTTTCTTTTATTGAAAATAAGAAAACTACATTTATTTATGAGTAATATAATCCTTTTGAAAATGGAACTGCATTCACATATCTTCAAATGTAAAAACCCTACAATAATAAAAATTTCCAGTATTGAAAAGTCTATTTCAGATGCTATATTTAGCTAAACTCTTCTATTTTTTTTCTCTACGTACACTGTATATTGCAGCAAATAATGCACATCTATAACTTCAAGCTACAATTTTATATTTTTAGGTACATTCACCATATAACTTGCACCTCTTTATCTTTTGAAGTCATTCATCCAAAATAATTTCTAAATCTTTTGAAAAGGGTACACTAAATAGACAAGCAATAAGGAGAATAATATGTGTGTATGGGGATAATTGATGGAGTAAATAAATCTGCAAACAAGGTAGTTTATTTCAGTACAGATGTGCACAAAAATGTTATTCTAGATTTTCTAGAAAAAGAGGATACAACTTGGAGCAAAAAGAAGCACTTCCAATCTGAAAGAATTTTGTGAAATTAAGAGTAAGATGTTTCTCAAATTTCCAACCATTTGAAGCCTTGATTTTGAAGTGGATAATGAAGACTTTAGTAAATCACATTTTCTTTAGTCAAAATACAGTTTATGTGTGTATCAATAAACCATTCAAAGGAAATTTAAAACAGTGGAATACGTGAATGTTAGAAAGTGAAAAAATATTTACAAATGGAGGCCAAATGCATCATGCCAGTATAGAAATAGTACGTGAGTAGATAATAAAAATATGGAATGAAATTATATCAGACATAATTCAAAAGTAATTAAAAAATTTAGTATTCCTAACAATGTAGATGGAACTAAAGATGATTATATAATTATGGATCAGAGTAACAGAGATGGTAAAGATAAAACAGAATTCGATGTGCCTGAAGATATAACGGTTGACGAATATAACTTTCATGTTATTTGAGAATGAAAATTTTTAAGTTCAAATTATATGTCATTTCTTTTAAATAAACAGCATGTAGATACAGGTAAAAATTTAATTCTTTAAGCTCATATTTTTATTTTTAATTCTTTTATTTTATTTTTTTTTTCATTTCAAATAACATACATCTGTGTATTTCAGTCTTATTTTTAGTATTAACTGTCCACATTATGGGCCAGATTATATGATATATAAATGTTTGTAGTAGAAACAAAACTAAAACTTTAAAGCAATTTTAAATCAAGTTTTATCTAACACAGATTTTTAAATCACCATAATATGTTGAATGCTAAATTCTTTGTTAGAGAAAAATACTCATGAAAAACATTGTTTAATAAATTTTAAATTAACACACAAAATTTAATTTTCAAGTTTTAAATAAAAAAAAATATTCTAAAAATATAAAAATTGTATTTTTCCCTCCAAAACTATTAGTATTATGTGCAAACAAAGAAACATTAACTCACTTTCATCTTCAACCAAAATAATAGCATTTTCTCTTTCAGGATAACGAGACACAGCTGAAACTATAGCTCTAGTTGTACAACTTGCTCTTTCTCGATCAGAAGGAAGTGGGGTTACTGTTACTAAATCATATCTACTGGAACTCCTAAATAAATAATATATACTATAAGAAATAATTAAATAACACAATATTTATTTATTCTCTAAATTTTTAATTAAATATCAAGCACTTTCATTTCCTTCTTGTTTGAAAGTAAATTCTGTGTTAGGCAATATTATTGGACATAATTTTACTGTAATATACATACAGCTTACTTTTGAATAATATATATCAGTCCACATGTCAAAAATTAAATCACAATCTGTAATGTAATAATATATATTGTAAAATGTATAATTTTTAAATTGAGGCTTACAGATGTTATAAAATGGTATAACTCCTTTTGGGTGGATCTTAAATTAGCGTACTTTTGGCGACTGAGAAAAATTCAAATTGGCGATAAATCGCCTATCTGGTAACCCAGCTAGAAGAGTTCCAGAAAGTCGTAAAATCGAAAGAATCGTATTTTTGTGGTAACCCTACTATGAAAGGGGATCTCGTTTCTATTCTGACGATTGATTTATTCTAATTCTTATTTATATTATATTATACTATATATGTTTTAATTCTTATTTATTTTATACATTATTTAATTTTTAGCCTAGGCTATATTATATATATTTTAATTCTTATTTATAATATACTATATATATTTTAATTTTATTTCTTATTTATATTACACTACATATATTTTAATTTTAATTGTTATTAATATTATACTATTTATATTTGATTTAATTTAATTCTTATTAATTTTTATTTTATTACTTATTACTAATTTAATTAATGCCGAAGAAAGCATTGTGAATGATGATACGTTTAGAGATTTCCTCCGCGCGATCGTCATAGTTTACCCGCCTGATCACAGACATCCCTCCATCATAAGGTTAGTGCTTTTTTCACGTTTTTTAAAATTATTTTCATGTCTTCCACAAATGCTGATTTACTGTGTTTTTTTGTCTTTCGGTCATAATTTAACCGTATTTTCTTACCTTTTTTCAACATTTCGTAGTTATGTTATGTATAAGTATATTTATGAAGAAAAAAAAATCTTATTTATTTTATACAATCTTAAATATATTTACCTAAGTTTTATTGTTTTAAGTAAAATTAAGATCTACCCTATTTCTTATTTTAATGTTTGCCGCAAAACGCTGATTTAATATGTTTTTTGTCAATCGTATAAAATTTCGCCGTTTCTTTAACATTTCTACCGCTTCGGCTCATGTTTTTCTATATTTCACAGTTAACATGTTTTTTGTCCAACGGTCAAAACGCCATCTCGATTCCGACTTTCAAGACTTTGAGAATTCCGCATTTGGCGCGATTTTAAAAACGCGCCAAGAAGTACGCTAAATTAGGAATTTACCCTCCTTTTTAACTTAACAACTAATTTGTCTTATAATGAAAAATAAGATTTAAAGTGTAAATTAAAAAAAACATGATCCAATAATTATTCATTCACATAAATACAATTTAATCAAATCTCTATCAAAGTATGAATGTTTTTTCCATGTTAGTTATTGGCCAATATTTTAATAACTTAGTGATATATATGCTTTAACCGGTATCTTTAAAATAGCAAATTACTTTGATTAAATATTATGCATTTTTTCAATAAAAATTACAGTGAAAATAAAAATTACTGGTTTGAAATGAAATTACAGGATAAGCAAAATGAAACTTAATATAATTAAAATTTTATGTATCAAATTTTTTTTCAGCTTATACATTCACATAATGGAATCAATTTTCAAAATAGGTTCATGTTCTATGAAATACTCAAAACAGACTAAAAGAATTTACATATCCAGCAAAGTACATACATCTTCCTATACATGTTGTACATTAATAATTTAATTTTTCAAGACATTCACACAGAAAACATCAGAAAATTTTGATTTTCTACATACTTAAAATATACATGATCCTCTTGCAAAACAGATAGGTACTTATTAGGCTTTAAACAGTTATAGAATACTGATGTTACAGCTAAAATTTATGATTTAGGGTTAAAAACAAGCTTTAAACATATTACAAGAAAGCGTGTAAAACCAATACATTTTTTTTATGAGCAGGCTTATAATACTTTTTATAAGGAAAAATGAGAAGTTTTAAGTACCTAAAAATATCACATTTCTAATTAAAAGAACTTTAAACAGAATTTGTCATTAAAATATATGAATTCTAGACAAATTATAAACGTGAAATCTTTTTTAATTCAAGAGAAATATTGTTTTTTTTGCAGTAATAGTGCGCTAAATGATGAAGACGGGATATTTACATTAATACATACAAAAGATCAATCATTGTCATTTATTGAATAGGAGCATTTTAAAACAAATAATTAAATAGTTTCTACGAGAGCTTCAATGCTATTTAGTGGCTCCAGACTCATGGCCATGTTAAATCTGTCCAGACCCACTGACATGGTGTGGAAGTTAGGAGTGCCAGCTCAGGTGTTGCCCTCATCACTTGACCGAGATTCAAAATTAAGAGGTCCATTGGCAACAGCTCTTGTGTTGCTTCTAGAGTTACATTAATAAAATCAAAACCAAATCAATGCTATCTAACTTCAAAGGCTATGTTCTACAATTTGCATAAATGGAAGTGGTATGATGAAAAGTAATATATTACAAATGTTTCTTAATAAAGGATCTTAAACAGGCCACTGAATGCAGTAAATGTACATCTTAAAAACTGCGAGCCAGCTATATAATCATTAAGCAATATTGATAATTTAGTTTCCATTCTCATGTGTGGTTCCTTCTTTATCTGAGTCCTGAACCTGAGCTTTTCAAGAGTTTGCAAAGTTTTGAGAGCCTACAAAAACTAAACCTGAATCCTAGATCAATGCTGAATAATAGAATGTGTCAAAACCTGGATCAAAGAGCACTTACAGTAAGTTCTATGTTCTTTTGAGGACTTGAGAAAGAGAATACTTCCTTGAAATTACTCCCAAACATTCCATACAATTTTTTAGCAACAATAAAAAAAATACATTTCATAACTTTAAGGAATAAATATTCTCCAACCAGAAAGCTGATAAACATTATATAGCAAGATTATAATATTTTTGGCCTTGTTACTGAAGGTCATACCCATTGCTGAATATTTTTGAAGTAACACAAGATGAAAAGCACTACCTGCAATGGAAAAATGTATTCTAGGGTGCAAAATGCAATTTTTAATTTCATGCTTGATTTTTACTCTTGTAAATAATATTTAATGTAATGTTTATTAATAAACATAATTCTTTGGAATTCTAAGATTTATTTATTTATTCAAAATGTAGTAAACATAAATACTTTTTGTACCATACTGGTTACACTTATTCTATATATCTTTTTTCATAAATCTTTATACTAAAGCCTAGCTAATTTTTGTTACATTTTACAACATCTGCAAACAGAAAACATAAATATTTTACAACTAAACTATATTGCAAAATGTCTCACAAGATAATGATATATATATATAATTAAATATAAATAATTAACTTATTTACATTGATCTGAAAATTTAAAGAATTTATAAATTATGAACAATCCAATAAATTTAACACAAAAATTTTATAAAGGAAAGATATATTGTGAATGTATTAAACAAAGTTTTAAAATGCCATTATCAAAATGTTGTTTCAGAATTTTTAATGTTATTTATATAACATCTTTAATCAGAAACACAAGTAAAACAAGTTTATATTCCACAGTTCAGATCTCAGCATTTAATTCTTTAAGCAGATATTTTTTCACGACACACTTGAAAAAAATCCTTTCTTATCATTTATTCCCTCATGGAAATCATTCATGTCAAAATATATGTGAATCCTTTGTGAAGCTAAGGACCTTAAAATTACAACTGATTAATGAATTTAAAATATCACAATATGTATTTATGACCATACTAAATACAGAACCCATTCAATTAGTAAGAAAATATACTCTATTTGTCACAATTATACTATAAGTACATGTTGATTTAATTGGAGGATTTCAAATTTTGATGATGTTTACCATTTGTAGCAACCTCCTTCTTTGACTTCTAAAGTATAATTTGTAGGAACGCCTGTATTATATGGTAAAAGTATTCTGGGAACTGATAGTTTTGCACTTTCTCCTAACTGAAAGCACAAATAAATCAATAAAAACAAATTTATCATGTTTCCTGCTGACAATAAACGCTTCTCAAAATTTACCGCCATCATCCAAGAGAAGCACGCTGTTTTGCCGGGTAGCGGTTACAAACAAATATACCTCTTCTGCGAAATTTCAAAATACCAGCCAGATACTTCAACATACCAGTAGATTTAAAGTCAATTAACCTTTATTCCGAAACATTATAGTTCACGCTTCTTTTATCAAAGTTATTTATGAAAATTGCTGAAAAATCGGACTACTTTTCTTAACAGATCCTTATAAATATCATTAAAATTTATTTAAACCTATCTCCTGCAAATAATTTTTTCCCACTACGATCCTTCAAATCAATTTTGTATCAAATTATTTTATTTGAACAATGAGTAGAATATATAATATTGACAAAATTAAAAACCTGATAATAATAATTATAAATATATGTTTGGCAACTTTCTTATTGTTTACAACTACATGTTCAGGTGGCATGAGATAAATAGTATTCTCTATGTCAGTTTTACTGTCATAAATTTTTTTAACTCGATGTATTAAGTATGTATTATAATACAGTTAAAGATACTAAATAAATATATCATAAGTATTTAAATTAATACATTGTTTGTTTTAATGGTTTTCAATACGGCCTTGACACTAAATTCCGATAAATAAATTAGTTTCGTTATATTTCTTTCCGCAAAACTAAGTTTTCATTGATCTTAATCTTTGTATAACTTATAAAATAATTTGCTGCTTCTTAACAAAACTCACATTTTTCTTTTGGTTGGTTAAATATACCTTAAATAAACCTCTTGAGCATTGTTTTTCGTCATTTTCATTTAAATCAACCAATGAAGCATATCAATATTAGTATGACTTAACACATAAACTGCGTCATTGCTCCCCGCGTATCAGAATTTGCAACAAAAGTGAGACTTCTAGTGGTAACAGTAGTGTCGGAAAATTTCATATTTAGGGTTTCTGTTATTGATATTAATATGCTGTGTATAAGTTTGTTTTCTGATACAGAAAAAGTTGTATACTTTTTATCATTTTTCATAAGTGTATAATTTGCGAGTTTTTACTTCTCTAAATTTGATTGCATTTCGATATTTAATTAATTTTCATTTTAAATGATCATCACAGATCATACTTTATGAAAATTCTTTGGAAATACTTGTGTTTTAAACTAGCCTTACAGTAAAAATATGTATTGAAATATGTTCCACTATTTTGTAAATAAAATTGTATAAAGAATTTTTTTATTTTGCAATAAAAGAATTTTAATGATATTCAGAATAATATTTAAAATATAATCTGCATCAATTTCAAGCATAATAAAAAGCTTTTAAATAACTTTTTAACCAGACTTTTGTTTGTAGAAAATTAGGGATATATTTGAATAACAAAATTTATCAGGAAAAATTTTATACTTGGAGGAGAATTTTTCGTGTGTGAAAAAAAGTGATAATTATCAGTTGTAAAAAACTGTTTTGTTTCTTAATAAACCGTTCATATTTTATTTACATATTGTTTTTAAATGTTAAACTATTAGCTATTGAATTAATGTATCGTTTTCTTCCAGACATTGCTTAGTCATTAGAAACTATCAGCAATGAGCTGGTTTGACACTGCAGGAATTGCTAATTTTGCTAAATCAGCTTTGACTACAGCTCAAAAAACTATTGATAAAGCACTTGATATTCAAGAAGAAACTACTAGAAAAGTTGATAAAAAATCTACTGGTATGATGTTATTTTCTTTGAATTTTTAAATGTTTTGGTATAGTTAATTATATTTGTTGAAATTGTACTATCAAAAAAGGAGTTTATGATAAAACAGAAATTTTTCTACTTTGTAGCATTATTTATTTATCTATTTATTTGCTTTTTTTTTAATAAAAATTTATATATATATATATATATATATATATATATATATGTACAGTTTAATTTATTATTAGCTTAATTTGAATTTTTTTTTTTGTAATACTTTGGTTTAATTACTCATTGAAACTTTTTATCTATCATTCTAATATTAATTTTAGCATAGTCCTTGAAATTTTTTATATTGCTTATATATTGTAATTTATATTAATGAATCTAAATATTTCAATGATATACTAATCAGCATTTTAGTCATTGAATTAATATGTGGTTCTTTCTTTGTTTTTTGCAATATTAAAATAAATGTTGCATAGGAGTTTTAGATTATATTTTCAACCCTTTAAATACACTGTGTAATAGTCACATACTTCCTGTATTTTTTTTATAGATTCTGAAAGCTTTTTTGAAGCATTTGGCTTAAGTGATAAGCCTTCAATTTCAGCAACACCTTCAAAACAACCTAAAAGTGAAATAGTTCAGCATTCTGATTCTCAAGACAGCAATTTACCTGTGCAAGGCTCAGGTTTTTGGACTGAAACGTGGGGGTCATTCTTTGAAACCAAAGGTCAAGGTGCTATACAATCAGAATCAAAACCTACTGAAGCTGCTAAAGATGATAGTTCGAAAGAAGTTAAACATAGAAAAGAAGCCACAGTTTTATCTCAACCACATAGAGCTAGTCTTTTTCCTGCTGAATCCCATCCTGTTCAACTACCATCACATTGTCAAGATAATACTGATCAGTCAAATGCAGTCTCTTTACCTGTATCTTTGTCTGATTCTGATGTACAAAAAATTGATATTGAGTCATATTCAGCAGACAATCCTAGCGTTACAGAAATACCTATATATGAAGAACCCATTGAAGTTGTGGTCGCAGAAAAACCATCTACTGAATCAACTTTAAGTTCTAATGATTCGAGTGATGTTCTCCTTACTCAAACTGACAATTTTAATGATTCTACTGAAACTAAAGAAACACAACATTTAAATAAATCTCTCTGTGATAATGAACCAAATAATCCAGCTGCTGTACAGAATGAATCTATTTCATCTTCAAATGTTCCTGTCCAAAACCCAGCTCCTGTTGAGAAAAATATGGAGCAAAGTGAGTTCCTTGAATTGCATATGCCTGATTCACCTGAGAAAAGAGATGAGCAAATTCAATCAGATTATGATACATTAAATGTGAATCAAAAGGTGGCCTCCAACAATTGTATGGAAATCTCTTCTGGATCATTTACTCAAATAGCATCTGATGAGGATAAACCTACAGAAAGTTCCTTTTATGATAATAGCAATTCCACTCTTGTAATTCCAGACTTACCTGTTGTTGTTTCTGAAAATGTTGCCAATTGGGAATGTTGTGCTCTAGACACTTTATCCTCTGATCCTTTTACAGCAAATAAAAATGATCATCAAAATTTTCTAGTCCACGATAAAGCATTGAGAACACATACAGAAATAAAAGCCCCAGCTGGTACTTTTCGAATTGGGGGAGAGTGGACTCAACTTTCTGAACCTGGACAATCTATAGATGAATCTCAAAATTCATCCAATGAAGAACAAAACTCACATCATAGTGATGGCAGTAGCAATAGTAGTAAGGATGATGATGATACAGATACTGCCGAAGTCAAAGAATATGATGCCAAATCATCTAGTAGTAGTGGATCTCAGTCTACTTCTTCTAGTTCTTTTGTTAAGTGTTCGGTTGAAGAGAATGAACATAATTTTCATAGAGGACATTCACCAGTTTCAACAACTGCTTCAGAGAGATCAGATAACACTAAACATGAATCGGAACAAAATACTTCTGGTGATGAAAATGAAACTGCTACTTCATCTGATATTGAGATCTTATCCCCACCCAATGGTGAAAATGGAGACCGAAATGCTTCTCCATTAAAACATGTTTGGTTGGCACGCCCACTTCGATTTCGAAGATCTGAGAGCCCAACTTCTGATAGCAGTAAAGATAGTATGATGCCAGTTGTGAGTGAGCTTGATGAAGTTAGTTATGAAGATGAAAATAATTCACTTACTACTCTATATGGTGATAAAGGTAAGATTTTTCAAAACAGGATTAATACATATTATTTTAGAATGAAAAAAAGTCAGCTTGCATCAGTAGGGTTTCTTTGAAATAAATGTTGCATTGCCTTACGTATTACTATTTCTATTAATGTCTTTAACCCCATGCTTGTTCACAGTTTTTAAAACCGAAATATTTTTAGGAAGTTCAATTTCCTTAATTCCTAATAATCCTAAAGAAATTATCATAATATTGTTTTGCATATTAATACATATAATATAGAAAACAAAAATTAAATATTTAAAAAAGTTTTAGAATTTTTTTTTAAAAAATAAGCTGCATGCATTTGTAACTTAAATTATAAACACAGGGTATTATAGCATTGGTTGCTCTATATTACATTAAACTAATCAATCATTATTCCTGTATTCCTAATGATTATTTTGTTGACAAACTAATTTATAACTTTTGAAAAGAAAACTGTGCCTTTTGAAATATTTTTATGTATTCAAATGCATTATTAAACTAAGAATATTAATAGTGAGAATAGTGAATAACCATATTTTCATTATTCGCATTCTTAGTTTTTATTTGTATGATTGTATTTATTTGAAAAATCTTATTTTCTGGGGAAGGAGACTGTGAGAAGCATTATGATGAAGATGACAATATCGGGAGATTACTCCAGGTATTATTGTTACTTATTTATCTATATTTTTTTAAAAAAATAATTTCTGTATGGAGTAAGGATTGTGATATAAATTTGCATATTTTCTGCATTTGTCATGCTTTATGTGTTTGAGATTGGGAGTGGCTTAAAAAATACCAATTCAAGTTTTATGGAAATTTTCAGAATTCTTAAGATAACTGAATTAGAAAATATTTTTAAAAGTAAGATGTTTTTTGTCAGAAGAATTTTTGTGTGTGTTGAGCATCAAATGATATAGTGTGTGTGCGTTTAAAAATCATATATATTTTTGAATGAGAAAGGAACTCTAAAACTCCCTTAACCTCTATGTCTTTTTTTTATTATTTAAAGAATTTTAAATAATTTATTAATGTTTTTAAACTTTTATTGTTTAAGATGGTAAAGGAAGCCTTTTTCATCTAGGTATTTAAAATTTCAAACAGTATTTATTGGTAGGTTTTCATTATATTTACTCTTATTAATTTTAGACTGCTATAAATTTATATTGTAAATATGAAAAATAATTATGTAAAATCTATTATTATGATAATTTTATAATATTGTTTAAAGAAAAATTATATTGTATGTTATTTTGATTTGTTTGAATCTACTTACTTAAATTCAGAAGCAAGATGAACTTCAGACTATCTTAGAAGCTAGAGAAAAAAAAATTTTAGAATTAAGCAAAGAAAATATTGAACTGCAAGAAAATGAACAAAGGCTTAAAAAGTGAGTTTTTTTCTCTCCAATTAGCTATTTTAATTTCCCTATTTATTTTAGTTAAAATTTGTACTGTTGTCTTAATTCGTAATCAGAGTTTGAAGTTTTTATAATATAGCTAACATTTTGTTTTGAGTTAATTCATTTTGCTTTTATATAGAACAAATATTTTGACTTTGCTTTATTTTTTGAATTGTAAATGTAATGTCTGTATAAAAAAAAATTTTGTATATAAATAAAGAAACAAGTTTGTTCTAGATTTCCAACATATGAACTTGATATTGTTCTAATGGTGTTACTGTATTGAATTTTTTTTTTTTTTATTTAATGAGTCCTCTTTCCCATTTATTTGAAAAATCATTTTTATAAATTTATTTAATATGTTATATTTTCCTATATCAACAAACTATCAAAATCAGTTACTTAATATGTATTATTATTTTTATATATCAGTAATTATTGATATTATAAGCTCAGAAATAAATATAACTTAAACATATAAAATAGTGAGTATTATATTATTGTAATGGCAAATATATATATATGTATTAGCTTGGTACAATAATATAATATTAATAATTTTAACTATTGTTTCATATTTCTTCTCTCTGTGCGTGTGATGATAAATCAAATTTATCCTCTCTTCCACTGTTAAATATACTAAATTCTTCTTTAAAATCACGCATGTTTTGTGTAATGGTAAAATCGTGAGTCTCATTTTTATAACTTATGAATTAATAAAATTATTTTGGGGGACCCTTTTTTTCTAGCTAGCATATATCAGGTGCCTGATCTAATACTATTTTTCTCTGCCGATACTTTCTGTGTGAGCTAAGAAACTTTATTTCTTTATGGTTTGGATAATTTAAAATCATTCTATGCTCTAGAATAGATCTGGCCAGCCTGCAGGCTGCCAGATCACTCAGTGTCAACTACAGCTTGTGGAGCTGGGTCATCTGAAGTGATCTGTATGTGAAACATATGCTCATACATAGTATTTGATATATAGTTAAGGTAGTAAAATTCGAAACTCTAAAGAGAAGAGTTAGTTTGAATGGCTAACTAGATGAAAATAGGAAACTTTTCCTTGATATTAGTCTATTTTTAAATGTTGATAAAATAAATGACAAAATCAAGCTCTGCAAAAAATGATACTATTCTCTTTCAACTGAGAAAAAACTGTTAGAGATTCAAGTTATCCCACAGTTCGAGGGTCAACATTCTTACATTGTTTGAGTCATTGTCACAAAAATCATAAAATGCCCCTCATATGGGACACATGACCATATGTGTCACATGGGAAAGAGGGAAATCTTCAGAGGAAGAAATGAAAATAATTTATTCACTAGTGAACATCCATCCCTGTCTCTTCATGAAGATTTGACAACTAAATGGTAGGGGAAGAATTAAGAAGACTGTAAGAACTAATAGAGCAGGATGAGCAGAGAAAATGAAAAGAAGCATTGATTTAAGAGCAGCTTGAAAACAAAAGAAAATGGATAAGAGCAAAACATATAAGGAAAAGATTTTGATTGGAATATTTAAGAGCACTGATCCCTCAAATGAAAACCTGAACATGTCATATTTGCAGTTTTGGACACCTTGACAGTAATTTATTGGCAGTTAGGAAAGGCGAATGAAACTACTTTTCCAAAATTCTTTTTATTGAAAACTACTTTATTTTTTATTTTATTTACTGTTTTAAATGTGTGTGTGTGTGTGTGTGTGAGAGAGAGAGAGAGAGAGGTAGTAGATGGTTCATGGGGTATTGATATCCTCACCAATATTCTTTGAATACCACTGATATACTTATAAAAGTGGTGTGTACATAATGTTTTTTAGATCATATATCTTTATTCATTAAATTGTAGATGGAAGCAATGCTTTTAAGAAAGAATTTAATAATTTTAGGAGAGTATCCATACCCCATGGACTCCTGTTTCTATATATATATTTTTATATTTTTTCCTCCTGCAATAATATAATTACTGCTTTTAAATTTTTAATTTAAAAAAATATGCCTATGTAAAAATTGTACCAAAGTTATATTTATTTCAAAGGCTGATAAAAAAGATTATCTTGGTATTTGTTTATTTTGAAATTCTTATTAATGTTGTGGTTTTCTTTTTGTAGCCTAATGCAAAAAATGAGAGTAGAACAAGCTAAGGAATCCCGTGATATAACTGCTTTGACAAGAGAATTTACCCAAAGACTTGCACTTGTCGAAAGTCAGTTAAAGGAAACTATTAAGGTAAGGATTCTATTTATTTCATTAATTAAACAGAATATATTGCACAATTAAAAGTGCTTAAGTAGAATAGTTTCTTATATAAATTCTCATAGATTGAAAAGTAATGCTTTATAATTTTTTTAAGGAGAGAAATTTACTTCAACATCAACTAGAAGAAACTAAATTAGAAATTAACAAAAGGTAGGTAACATTACATATGTTGGATATCTATTATTTAATATCACTCTCTATTTTTTTTTAATTAAGCTTTCAATTATAATAACCACTGTTAATTTGTAGGTAGTTGAAAAAATTAATTTTTAAAAAATGTTTCTGTTCAATAAGAATATGTGTAGAAATTGTACAATTATATTAAAAAATACTATTGAAGCATTTTTTAAAAAAATTAGCTTGATTTTTTTGTGTGCAGAATCTACTAGGGATGTTTTCTAAGTAAATATGGTTTTTAAATATGGAAGCTGCAGCACTACTGTTGTCATTCAAGTGCATAGAGTACCTACATCTGTTGGTTAATTACAAATGCCTGCTTGGAAGTATTTTTCTCTGCATATGTTTGTTTGTGTGCATTTAAAATGCCTTGTATTTGAAAATGCTGACAATTGGGAAATATGGGCTGTGATTCTTTTTCTGCATGAAAAAGGTGTGAAAGCTACTGAAATTCATCAGCATTAATGAAATTCATTAATGGAAGTGTATTGAGGAAACGTTATGAGTAATGGAATTGTTTGAGAATTGATGAGAGCTTTTAAAGATGACTGTATTAATGTTCATGATATGAGACATAATGGCGACTGTTATTGAAGACTTATTAGTACAGAAAGTTGAAGTGAAAGTTTGAGAAAACATGCTTTACCCTAGTTTCAAGAAGTTTATGAAATTGTGGCAGAGTGCTTAAAAATTGTAAGTTGTGCTTACGATGGGTACCGTAAATGCTGACTGCAGTGCTCAAAATCAAATAGGTAATTAGTGTTTTGACTTACCTAGAATATTACAATGATAGAGGTGATGAGTTTTCAAGCCATCATTGGAGCCCAAACATGAGTGATTTTATGACTCCAAATTCAAAATAGTGATCTATGGAATAGAGGAATGCAACATATTATCACCTAAAAAAGTGAAGCTCAAGCAAGCAATTTCTTCACACTAAATCATGTGTACTGTGTTTGGGGATAGACTGGGTATTGTTTGTGAATATTTTGCCTTAGAGTTACACAAGAAAAATTCCAAGATATATTGTGACATCTTAACTACGCTGTGTCATGTAATTCAAACCCAAAAGTGTGATATGCTCAGTAAAGGGAATGTTTTACTGCATGATTATACACGTCCACATGTGGCTTGATGTACCCAAGATCTCATTGCATCATACAACTAGAAATAACTTGATCCCCATCAGTATTAGCCCTCATCTGGCTACCACTTGTTCTTTCACTTGAAAATGTATCTAGACAATTAGCATCATGATGACAATGATATTAAAACAAACCATACTGCATGGTTATCTGTCAGGAGGCTGACACGGGTGACACACTCCCGGGATACCCTAGCGATCCTTCTCTATTTTCGACCCTCCTTCTCGTCAACCATTTTTACCTTTTTTTTTTTTTCAACTTCACGTCTAGACCACAGTTTAATCTTGTTTGGCGCAGCATAGTTATATCTGGCTCTTGCGCCAATAAACTTTACATTCACTCACTCACAGTCAGGTGGCAGACAGACTTCTATGTAGATGAAATCCAGAAGTTGGCTATATGATATATGTGCCTTAATAGTGGAGGTAATTATGTTGAATAGTAGATTAAGGTACAGACTTTTTTTTTTTTGTAAAAAATAAAATTGTAGAAACTGCAATTGTTTTTTTTTTAATATCAAAATGATACTTACTTAAAAAAAAAACATGATTATAATAGTGTATTCTTTAACATTTTCTTTCTTTAAATGGAAAAAAAGAATTGATATAAGTTTTATACCATTGCTATACTTTTCATCATTATATATATTTGCAAAAAACTCTGATTTTTTAAAAGGATCAATGAATGCTTAAATTCAATCCCTATGTCTTTCTGCACTCATAATGTTATGTTTTTTGAATTAGATGATATTTTTTAAAAATTTATTTCTTCATAAGAAAAGACATTCCTCTAACATATCATTCAAGGTTTTTGTATTGAAAGAAAAAAAATTGTGACTTCTGTATAATTTATATTTAAACATAAATATTCTGTAAGATCATGAGTTTTTGCCTTTAGTGGTTAAGGTGTTTTCGTGATGTGGTGTAAGTGGTTAAGCAATGTTTGCCTTGATCAAACACCGCTCAAGTATTTAAAAATGAGCTTTCCCTGATTTGACCAAATGTCACTCTGGCAACTTATTTTTGGACACTAATCCTCTGATTTGCCCAGGTTTTTTTTTCTCCTTTTTAATTTGCAATGTTTCTAACAGGTGTCTCTAGTTGTTTAGTAAAGATAGCTTTGTAAAACAAGTTTAAATTGGTTTCTTGGTCAGATTTTACTGTTTTTTATACACAGGAAGAAATGCAAGTTTTGTTTTCACTAACTCAATGAATCGCATGTTGCAAATAATATTTCTTTTTAATTTGGAAGTAAAATAAAAGCAAAATGAGTGACTTATAATAGAAATAACTCTGATATTGGATCAGATAGTAAATCTGAAATTTCACTAAATGTAGTTACAAATGTTAAAAATGTAGTGTTCTTGGACTTCTCTAGTGATGAGGAAATGTTAAATTTTAGGTGATGTTACTCAAGTTCCGAACTTTTGTGATTTTGATACTGGTAATCCTTCTTTAGCTCTACCATGATTTCCATGATGCACTCCCGGGATCCATTGCGATCCTTCTCCATTTTCAACCTTCTTTCTTGTCAATCAATTTTTGTCTTTTTTTCATGTCTAGACCACAGTTAAATCTTGTTTGGCACAGCATAACCACATCTGGCTCTTACGCCAATAACCTTTACATTCACTCACTCGCCACCATGATTTCCTTTCATTGTAAATCCAGCTTTTCATTTGAATATTGATCTAAGTAATGGAACTTTACAATTTCTTTATATTTTCTTCATTGATAATCTCCTTGAAGTAATAGTTGCTGAAACTAATCAATCCGCAGATTGAATTATTTGAAACAGTAATCTATTAATTACAGAAAGACAGCAGAATAAGAAAATGGGAACTTTCACTTTTCTAATACCTCTTTTTGTAAAGTGTTCCTTCCAGTTCGACTATTATTCTGAAAAAAGCCAACTTAAGTAAAAAATGTGATTTTTTCACTATAAATAAAAATTAGACATTGATTTTAAGAAATTAATCAATGTCTTAAATTGTTTTAACTGCTTTCTTGAGTTGTTTTTATAATCGAATGGAATTAGAAATTGTGTTTCAAAAATGAGCTTATTTTATGTTGTAGCATGACAAAAAAGATAGAAAGAAGGAAACTGTTAAGTGGTTAAATTATAGAAAGAGGTGGCTTACAATCGAGACTAAAAGCAGATGTATTTTTGGAAGTGTGTTATTTTGAAATCTTAAAAATATTCTGTACTCTGTAGCAGAATTTTTTTTAAAAAAAAAAAAAAAATTTGAAGGATAAAAATGAAATTGATATTTAAACCGAATTTATTCTTCATTTCTGAAGAGGTGAAAATGAATTTATTTTAGTAGAAAGATGAAATTATTTTATCAAAAAAAGTAATCATTAATTTATATGGAAACAAAAAACATCCGTTTTTATATTTTTTATTATAACAAAGTTTTTATATTTATTATATTTAGAGAAAGAGAATGATCATATTATTGGAATTTTATGCTATGGTTATACTTTTGATTTGCATTTGTTCTTATTTTCTTTTTCAGGGTTTTAGCTTCAGATTTTGAAGAAATTATTAAAGAAAAAGATCAACAAATAAAAGAATTAACTGAAGAAGGTTGTATTATCTATTCATACAGTTGAATCAAATGACTTTTTTTTTCTTGATATTTTTATATCAAATAAATAGTGTGTTATTCTCTGTGAAAGTAAGTTATATTTATTATGTAGGACAAAAGCTTGCAAAAAAAGAATTGACCCATACAACAATCATTAAGAAACTGAGAGCCAAGGAAGATGAAATGGATCGAACCATTAAGTTTCAAGAGTATGTTTTATTTCTTCCCTATCCATAGTGAATTTGTAAAATTTCTATAAATTTTTATGCTCTATATGTAATTCTATATTTTCAGAGCAAAATTAGAAGAAAACACAAAAGAAGTAGATCGACTCCGAAAATCTATTGGTGCTAAAGAAGAGCAAGAAAAAAAGCACATTGGTAATAACATTCTTTATGATTTAAAATGAGCTCTTAATTTATTAATTTAGTTGTTAACATTCTTTCATTTTGTTATGTTTTTATATAATAACTATCTTTCATATTTAACACTTGCTACATTAAGCTTACTATTTTTTAGATGTTATTAGAAATCTTAACAATTCTGTGAAGAAACTGGAGAAAGAAGTTTCCTTATTAAAGGTATGTATTGACTGTACTTTTTACTCATAATTTATAAATGTGAAGTGATTTATATATTTTAAACAGTTATAAGTAATACTTACAAAAAACCTTCCTTTGCTTGATTTTTAAAAATCTTCCATAGTGGTTGCAAATTAACATATTACAATACAGTTTGAAAGTTTATACTGTTCATATGTCATTTAAATATTAGAATGAAATTAAGATTCCAATTGCTAAAACAAATCCTGTAGGGATTGTGTCAATTTTATCCTTGATGGTGCTTTGAGTAGCATATTCAAATCGATTTAAAATCTGTTATGTGAAAGTAATGAAAGCAAATGCATGTTTCATGGAAATAGATTTTCAAATTCATCACGTGGCGTGAAAATCGGGAAAGTGAGATACTAACTCAAATGCTCTCTCATCATTTGATCTTTGTTCAAAATTTCGAGGTTCATCACCAAAAGTTCTACAGTGCTTAAGTGCAAGAGTTAATATACGAATTAATAATTCTGTATTCTGATTTGACATATCTTTCTAAGATGTATGCAAAATTTGTGACACTAACATTATTTTTGCTGTGACTTTGTTTGCAATTTGTATTACATATTCACTATATATTCATATGATTATGGCAATAGACTATTCAGTATTGAAAAAGAAAAACTGTTTGTGCTTGGTACTGAAACAATATAATTGTTAAGTAATTGAAAACAACTCTTTTGAAAGAAATGTTATAAACAACTGAAAATAATTGAAAACTACTCTTTTAAAAGATATATAGTACACTATACATTCCTAATTGCTCTTTTCAGTACAGTGTTTAAAACAGAAATTATTTTATGAATTTTTTCTAAATATTATTGTACATGATTCAATGTATTTGAATCATTCATAAAGAAAAATCTTTGGGAGAGAGTATCAAAATAAAAATTCTATGACTGTGGACTCTATGCTTTTTTAATTAACGATAATGAATATGTAATTGAATTTATTTTTAGAGTAATATTTTGCAATGCATTTTGTTAGCATCATTTTATATCAAATGTAACTTTTGAAATTAACGACATTGCATATTTTTTCAAACTTCATCTGTAGCAAAATATTTAAGGTTTTGATTGTTATCAAATCCATATTTTTAACATCTTAAAACTGTACAAAATATTACTTAGTTTATTTGTGTTAATAAAATTTTCATTATATATATTCTATTTTTGAAATGACACACTCAAAACTCATAATATTTTTTTAAAAATTTCTTTATAGAGTGACTTGGAGGATAGTAAAGAAAAAGAGCACAGTTTAAAAAGATCTTTAGATAGCACTTATAAGTAGGTTATGTTTAATTTTGTGATTAATTAGTATCCGTATTTGTGTTCACATGATATTTAGAGAGTGTTTTTTTTTTTTTTTTTTTTTTAATGAATAGGGAATATACAGAATTACAGAAACTCTATTCAGCTAAAGAAAAAGAAGTAGAGGTATGTAAAGAGGAATAATCTTACATTAAATTTTATTTTTAAATTAAGTACTACAGAAACATATTTTGCAAAATGTCACTTTTATTATAAATATTATATTGAAACTAAACGTTTTTTATTCAGTTGTAAATGTTGATGAAGTTTTATTAAATATAAATATAGTTTTAATTAACAATTGAAATTACTGTTTAAATATTTTGTAGGAATTAAAGTCAGATTTAGATTCAAAAGCCAAAGAAGATCTGAAACAGATATTAGAAAATGCTAATAAAGAAGCAACTAGAGAAAAGGAAGCTTTATTGTCTGAAATGCAGCAATTACGATATACAATATCTCGAACTCAAGATGAGGCAAATTTGAGGGAGAAAATGTTTAAAGATGAAATTGCTAGTTTGCAGAAAGTAAGAGTAGTTGTATTTCTCTAAATCCATTGGACTGTATGTGTAAATATTATATGCTAGAGTAAATAAATCATTGTGTTATTTGTAATTGGTGATAAAAACTAAAATTTCTTTTTGTGGTTTTTTTTTTTTTTTTTTTCTTTTTTTGAAGTCTCTGAAAATATTTTTAATTAAATACAATTTAAACATTTTATTTTTTACTTTTTTTAAAATCAATTTACTGTGATATTTACTAAAATATAGATTCATATTATTGAAATATGTTAATGCATCAAATTTTTAAACCTATTAAAATTTTACTCATGTAACAGAGAATTATATATATATATATATATATATATATATATATATATATATATATATATATAACTTTTTCTACATTAAATATGAAAGCTTTAAAAAGGTCACAATATGCAAATATTATTGATAAATTAATTTACCTTCATTCTTTTGAATGATTATATATTCTAAAAATGAATTTTTAAATTTGCAAAATGAAATATGCTGAATTAAAGATATTCTTGTAATTATTTTAATTTAAAATTTTTAATTCGAATTTTCTATTCAATTTAGGGAAAGGACTATTAAATTTAAGTATTTCTGTACATGAATAGAATATCATAGCTAAACTTGAAATGCAAAGAACTGTTCTCTTTTATGTTAAAACGTTAAATCTCATTTTAAATGTAACTCTAATACTAAAATATGCTCTTTCTTTATAAAAGTATTTATTTTCAAAATTTATTGTTGTATGCAAATGGAATTTTGTTTCTAATTATTTAAAACATTTCTTTTATACTATATTTAATGTAGATTTCTGTTTTGTATTTTGTTCTTAAGTTTTTATTTCATTTAGAGATTACAAGAAGCTGAAGAAAGAAATGAAGAATTAACAAAGAACATGTCATCAGGTTAGCAATTTTATAGCAATTAATTATCATAATAAATCATTTAGATTTATTCAGTTCATATTTTCTGTATAATTAAAAAGAGTAATATATTTTAAAAAAAGCTTATATATAAATTATTTAATTTCATTGGTATTTCAAAATATTTTCTATAAAAATATATATTAAGTTTTAGATTATATGCATTTGATTTTAAAATTAACTTTTGTGTAATGAGAATTGTGTTAATTTTGAATTAATTTTTCCTTATAGCTACCAGACCTTTAATAAGACAAATTGAAAATCTGCAAGCTACATACACAGCTCAGACAATTTCATGGGAAAAAATAGAGAAAAGCTTAACTGACAGATTAAGTATGTCTTTTCCTTGCCTTGTATCTTAAGTATCAGTTTTTATTATTATTATTGAATGGTTAGTCTACAAATTAAAGGAATTTCACTAATTAAATTTAAAAATGTACCTTTTGGACTTGTAAAAGGGCTTTTTCTTAATATTATATTGACTTCCCCTCCTTAAAATTGTGCTTTATTTATCTTTTAAAATTGAAAGGCTTATGGAAATGATTCAGTTGTCAAAAAGTTCACAATTATTTTTATTTATTTATTTTTTTCTTTTTATCTATGAATGTATATGTAATACACTTTTTTTGTTTTTTTACATGAAGGTGATGCACAAAATCAAATTGCTCATGTTTCTGAAAAAGAAAGAGCTGCTACAGAAAAATACTTAGAATATCAGTCTAAATTAACTTCCCTTGAATCTCAAAACAGCACTCTAAGGCAAGAAAAACTTCAGTTAACTTCAGAAATAGAAACCTTGAGGACAAATATAATTGTTCTTGAAGAAAATAAAAGCAGGTATATTTTTTTTTTCTGAAAAACATCTTGTAGCAACTGTTTTTAATGATTAAACACAAAGTAACTTTTATTTTATATAATATATTAAAAAAATGTTTTATTTCTTAAGAATCAAAATTTTGCCTTTACCACTTTATTATTATTTTTGAATAATTAACATATTGCAGCTGATTTTTTAAAAATATATACTGAAAATGACATATTAAGAATTGATATGGTATTAATTATATATTTACCTAAAATATGTTTACTTATAATTTTTTTTTCATATCTTCTATTGGAATAAATTAACTGAATTATTTACTGTATGAAAAAGCTTTTGCATGTCAATTTATTCTGCTGTGTTCTAACAAAAAATTGTTTCTTTTTTTTTTTTTAATGCTCTATGTCTCATTATTATATTTCTTATTCTTCATCTGCTTATCTTTTAAAATATGTGTTAAGCTATTTTAATTTATTTTGCAACTTCTGATATGTCCAAACCAATTCCATCATTATTTTCTTATATGGCATTTGATATCTAAAAATGTTTTCTTGTTTTGTTTTTAGAGAAACATATACATTAGATAAAGTGAAACAGAATTTTAATTCTGAAATAACTAAGTTGAAACAAGAAAGAGTAAGTGAAACTTTAATACTGGATTACTTTAGTTTATTTTCATAGTAATTTAAATAAAAATTATAATTGTTTATAAATTTAATAATAAGAATTAAAATAATTTAACATGTGCCTATGTCTACATAAATGCCATGTGAAGCATTTAGTAATCATTTTGAATCATCTAATTTACTCTATGTCTTGTAAAAAAACTAAAGTAATGTTTTATTTGCCATGTCTTACTATTTTTTTTTAAGTCTGTGTTGAATATTAACTTTATAAATGTCAATTCTTAAATGATAAACATTCTGAATGGACATTTATAATTTTAGTTAAATTTGGAGAATACAATGTCAACCTGCTTGGAACAGTTAGATTTTGAGAAAAGAAAAGTGAAAAAGTTAGAGGAAGAGATTAAAATCAAAGTAGGTTTAATTTGTATTAAAGGAAATTGTTAAGATTTGTTTTTAAATAAAATTCGTTTTACTCATAATTTCTCTTTGTATAATATTGTCCACAATAAATGCTTTAATTTTCTTACAGGAGGCTCGAGCTTTAATTATGTCTGGTTCATCCCCGTGTCCATCCCCAACTGGTTCTGCTAGGAGTTCAATTAGTAGCATTCACAATTGGTCTCAGGTTCGTGTAAGATATTTTTTTAATGTTAAAAAGTATTTTAAAATTTTAGAATCATAAAACTTTTTACAATGACCAAAATGTCTATCAAATTCATTACCTTATTTCTTTTTCTGTATTAAAATAATACTTATATACAATTTTTGTTCATGCAAATGGTTTCAATCAGTATTTTTACTTTTAAGATTTTTACAATGTAAGGGGGGGGGTATGAACCTAAGTCTATTGTTTTATTTATGTGTAATTTAATAGGGAAAGAATGCTTTTCAGATATCAAATTATATATATATGTTCTAACAATTTAATGTAATATTATTTTAAGTTCTTGTGACTTTTTTTTATTTAAATTTAGATTTTTAGTAGTACCAAAGCAATTGTTTAGTGAAACAGTATCTTTTACGCCTTAATCAACAGGATACATAGTTAAAGTGTAGCTGCAAGTACCCTTGTGGTCATGTTCACAGGCAGCATTTTTCATTGAGTTGTGGGTTCGAGCATTGATGTCACTAAACACCCGCTGTGTAGCCAGGATTGATGCGCTTTAAATCTGTCAAGGCCCAAAGTCCTCCCATTGATGGGGTGTGGAAGTTTGGAGAGGGGGGTGCTAGCTCAGGTATCGCCCTCGTCACTTACTGAGGTCTGTCTCCAATAGCCCTCATGTTGCGTCTAGTACAATGTCAATAAAAACCAATCAATCAATCCTTGTTAAAGCACCTAATTCTTTTTTAGAAATGAATTTTTGATTCATTAAATAGTGCAATTTATCTACTATAAAAATAATGTTTAGCTCGTAAAAATGGCAATCCTGTATTAAATTTATTTCCTGTATTAAAGGTTTTTATAAAAATAATGATTTTGGCAATATTATGAATTTTGGTATATTTTTACAAAATTAAACTTGGCACTTCCTAGGAATTTTGCCTGTATGAAAGAAATTTTCTGTTGATTCATTATTGATAAAATAATCCATTTTCACTTATTTTTCATAATCAATCTTTGAATTTTTAGGTGAGTTATATCAACAGTTACCAACCTTTTGGACCTCACAGATCACTAAATTCTTATATACATTTGTATTTACTTCCAACAGTCAATTTTCACTAAAACAATTACTTGCATTTGCATATTTTAATGCATTCCTTAGATTACCCCTGTCTTTTTCAAAGGTTTTAAGGGATAAAAATGTTGGAGCAAGCCCTCGAAATAACCATGGAAACAGTTCACCTCCAAATTTTTCAATAAATTCTATTGACTTATTTAGTAATTTCTTTTCTCTGTCTCCAATTCAAACATTTTTCATTATGATGCCTGATGAGGATTATGAGAACTAATTCATTGATCAACTCAATGTTAAATGAAGCACATATATTATTGTTATTAGTATCATCAGTTACATTATCATTAGTATTATTATTAATGAAATGCAAAATTATTTCCTTACTTTTTCATAAATTCATAGGTTTATGTCATCTAAAGCCAAACAAGAATTGTTATCAAAGTCAAATTATTTGATACCACTATGTAAAGCAGTTAAGAAAAATAAAAGTTAAAGTCATACCTATCAAAAAAGGACAATTTTATTTTGAAAAAATTGAATGTTAATTGATATTTGCAGAGCTATGTGACTGTTATGTTGGTTGAAACAACACTGAAGCCATTTTAGTATTGTGCCTCTCTTGTTTGTAATAAAAGTTAAAGTTATTATTAAAACTATATATATATGAAAAATTAGTTTTGTTTTAGTATTAATATAATATAAAAAAATGCTGGTTTTTTTTCTTCTGGCTTCCAAAAGTTTCTTACAAACCACCAGTGCTTCACAAACTTATCAATTGATGATGTTGTTCAGGATTATTAAAGCCTTATGATAACTTTTAATTATCACAAGTTACTTAATTTATAAGTACTGGTTTATTTTTAATTTAATTCCATCAGAGAAATTAAAATATATGTTCCACACATTTAGGATGATGCTCATGAACATGGCACCATTACACCTGTAAACAGTTACAGAATGTCAGTTTATGAGTCGTTAAGACTAGGAAGTGGTTCTTCCCTTCTTGAAAATTTGCAGTCTCAGTTGAAGCAAAGAGAAGGAGAAATACTTCAATTACAGGTACCTATTAACATACTTGATGAATGTATATAAACATCATGAAAATGTGCTATCTTGAATTTTTTAATTTAATTTTAAAACTCTGAAGATCTTCATTTATTTACCCTCCTCCATTATTTTTTTGAAAAAGAAATAAAAATACCTGAAAGCAGATTGTATTTAATGTCAGTATCTCATTTTTTTAAAAATATGTTTAATATTTGCATAAAAGAGCATTGATTGTAAAAAAGAAAATAATTTGTCTTTTAATTAATGTTTTACTGTAATATTTGACAAATCATTTTACACTGTTTTCCCTATAAATTCATTTTTAATGTAATTTTTCAGTTAATAACAATAAATTCAAGGTATAATTTTTTTATATTTGTAGTCGGAAATCTCTAAATTGGAACAAGTTAAAGAATCTATGACACGTGAATTAGTGATGTTATCTGAACAAAATCAGTCCTTAAGTCAAAAAGTAAATGATTTGGAGTCCCTAGAAAAGGAATACAGAGTATGTATTGTGGTTTTTATATAAAATTTACATTTATTTATGTATTTCATTTGTAAATATTTCTTAACTATAACCATCCATTCAAAAGTTAATTTAAAATAGGATATGAGAAGTGTGAAGTAGTTAAACAAAATTCTGGTATATTAATTGTACATCAAGGCCTATTAAAATGCTTTTTCCTGTGTAATACCTTAATTTTATGATAAAAGTAATTAAGAGTTGAAGAGATGCTCTGATAATATGCATACAAGTAAAACAGAAATATGAATTTACTCTATCATTTATTTTATTCATTTAAAAATAATTAGTACAAAAGTAAAATATCTACTTTGATGAAAGAGAACCTTTAAAAAATTTTGAATCATAAAAATTAAATTGACAGTTGTTTAAATCAAACCATTGACTCTAAAGTATTTATCTTTTTAGTCAAATAATTCTAACTGATGATATTTAGACAAAGTTTTTCCATTCTACCCATCTTTCTTAGAGATATTGCTTTCTTTTCATTTCAAAATACAGTTTTCTTTTCAGCAGTGCTCCCCAACCATTTACACCTGCTGACCAGTGAAAATGAAAAATATTTCATTGACCTCTGTCTGACAAAAATAAAAAACAATACAAAAATAAGAGACTTTATTTATAAAATCTAATGCTCTACAAATATAATTTTTAGTTGGTAACATTTTATTGCTGCTTATTTTTTAATAAATTTGGTATGTGTGGCTGCAAGCTTGTTTCTGCAAGATGAAAAGCTGCATTAACATTCAATTAGTTTCTTTGCTTGATATTTATTTGTGGTATAGTTGAAAACATTTTTTCACATAAATAGAAAGCTCAAAAAACGATCAACAGTTTAATAGATTTATAAAAAAAAAAATGAATATTCTTTTTCCTAGAGATATGCAGAAATGAGATAATTATAGCATTTTATGTCTGATTGCAAGAGTTACATCAGAAGGCAATCGGTCAGTTTTTGTGTCACAAAGATCAAAAGTGCATTAATTTACATCTTCAAAAAAAAAGGTGTTAGCTATACATGGATATTCAATTTTAGAAAAGTAATGATTAAAGGTTTCTGCTAATGCCCTTCAATGTTGATTTAATTTGGCTGAAGATTACCTTTTGATTGATGTCAGCAGAAATCAAGAATTCTCAGAAAAGTGGAAACATACCTCTTTCTCTCATATGTGACTATCCCAGAGAACCAGTTTTCTTTACAAATGCCTCCATTTTTATTTCTAAGTTTAAAAATATTCATATATCCCTGGAGAGATCTACCATAAACGCAAGTAATCAAGAACATCTAAAATATTTAATTATTTCAAATTTGGATGAATGTCTAATACATTCTCTGTTGATGTGTACATTATTTATTTGGGTTTATATATGTGAAAAGAAGTTGAGAGCCTTAGAAAGGACATAAAATGTTTTTAATTTTTTGCAGATTAGTGGTTGGGAAGCACTGCTACAGAGCACATCAATTTATTTTAAAATTGAATATTAAATCTATATTACAATTAAAATTTTATTTGGAAACAAAAGAAATATCTATAAATGTAATTTATTGATATTTTATGCTTCTTGAATGCATGTTGTTTATTCATTCACTTAAAAAAATTGTAAATATTTGAACATGTGCAAATTAATGCTATGAAGAAATGCAGTCTTGAATTTAGAATCCAATCGAAACTTTTCACCTTTATTTTAAAATATATTTAAACAGAATTATTACTTTTTCATGTTATTTAATGGAAAACATATTTTACTAGGATCTTGATCAAAAATATAATACTCTTTTACAAATGTATGGAGAAAAAGTAGAAGAAACTGAAGAACTGATGCTAGACTTATCTGAAGTTAAATCTATGTATAAACAACAAGTATGTATAAAGTTTAAGTACAATTAGTATATGATTAAAAATTCTGACATTTAGTTCAAGGTTTTCTTATAGTGTATAAATTCCTTTATGTCTGTTGCTAAAAAAAATTAAATTCTCTTTTTTATTCCCCCTTATTGTAACTAAGATTCTTGTGTAAAAAAACTAAAACTGTGCAAAATCTAGATTTTTTTTTTTTAAATAGTATTTAAAATAATGTAAAGAATACAAATAACTTCTCTAAAATTTTGATAAATGATATGGAATAGGAAAGTTTATGATGTATAAAACAAATGTATTAGTAGCCTAAATTTTTTTTTTAGAATGGAATAAATATTAGAAAATTCTAAAAATTTCTCAAAAAAAAAAAAAAATTGCTTCTTGTCTTCCATTCCTAATAATTCTGTACTGTGGCTACATTGAATCAATATTTTAATTTGTGTTATGTTTTTTTTAATAAAAATACATAATCATTTCCAAATAACACCAGAGATATATCAGCAAAAGGGTTACTGATCTATAGTCCTTTTTTTAAAAAATAAATGAACCTTTCATTCATAATTAAATTGCCTGGTTGTAGTTTTCATTATGTCAGAAACTTCATGGCTCACATCGTCGCCTGAACACATAATGTAAAATTTTGCTTTCTTAAATCAACTAGTAACTTTTATGTTATTTAAATACACTATTCTCTAATATTTATGATGGAAGGTGGTACATGTTCTCAAGACATAAGAACTCCTTAAAGTAAATGCCTTTGCCTTAGGTTAGTCACAATGCAATTTTATTTTGACAAAAATATTATTTATCTTTTACTGAATTAAAATTAGTTATGCTTTCTTTAATGATATTGTTTGTTTTTAATTTAATTTTGTGTTAGGAATAAGATATAATTTGAAGTAAATACAATTTTTTTTTGCTGACATTAAATGCAACTACAATAGCTAAATGGTAATAGTGAACTTCATGGTTGGCTTTGTTCAAATTAAGCAATGAATTTGAGTCTTTACTAACATCAGGGCTCAAGTAGAAAAGTGGAAGTCATAAAAGTGAAATATCACCCTGATATCATCTTCATCATTTGATAGTGGTTCAAAATTACAAGGTGCATCGCCAATACTTCTTGGGTCACTTTAAAAAGATGGTAATTCAAATGAACCATATCAGAATTAAGTGTATGACTAATCAAAGTTAATGAACAAAAATATAATTTTTATATAAAATCAATCAGAGCTTTAAAGATGATGATGAATTTAATTTATAAATTCAAATTAGTATGCATATCTGCTTCAAAAGTCATTTGATTTTTTTCTGAATAATATTTATCTCATTTTTTAATAAAACATATAATTAAAATTTCAGTTTAGAAAATTATGAATTTATTGAAGAAACATTTTAACATCTCTCAAATATATGTCTCATAAATCATTGTTGATTTATTAAGTATTACTTTGAAGATAAATATATGTGCCCATTTAATTTTTTTGAATTTTTTCAGATTGAAGAACTATTAATGAAACAGTGAAGCACTTCACTTTGCACATAAGGGACAGGTGTATTTATTGTATGAAAGATTGCAAGTGTTTTTTCTCAGTTTAAAGTGGTTTTTTTTTTTTAAATTTTAAAGATATTACAATTAAATTGTATATTATGTATAAATATGTATATACTATTGTGCCATTTTCATTTGTTATCTGTATTTAATCTTAAAAATTATATTTAGGGTCCACCTTTATCTCGGTAAAGGTAAACACTATTAATACTTGAATTTTTTAAAAAATCAAACTGTAAAGTATCACTTAAGCAACATTGACATTATTTTCCACAGGTTGGAATTGCTGTTAAAAATATAGTTGTAATTTAAATGTTTATTTGTAGTTATTTTCGTAATTTTATTCACGAGTTGTTTCAAGCATTTATATATTTTATTATGTACATTTTATTGTATTCATAAATTTTCAATAGGAAAGAATTTTTATATATTTTAAGTTATTAATATTTAAATCTGATTCAAATAAAGCAAACTTGGTTTTAGGCATTTTAATAGTAAATTACTTATAATTTTAACTTATTTAAAAAAATTATTATACTTGAAATAAATAGTTTTTAATGAAATCTAATATTTATGTATTATCCTAAAATATCAGTATTAAATTTTATTTAAAAAACACCAAGTAAAATTGCGAAAATATATTCGAAATAAATGGATGGAACTATTATCTGCTTCAAACATGATTTTTTGCTATTTTGTGACATATAATATTTTTATTGATGAGAATGATTACATCAATAACAATTTTTAAACTGTGATACTTAATATTTAGAGTTGTTAAGCATGTGCAGTAACAAAAAAAAATGATGTATTTGACAAAAAAGCATTTTGCAATTGATTTAAAAATAAATTGTGCTACATTGTAGTGTTGTTATTTTACATGCTACAGTAAACAAGAGCTAAACATTTTTTTTAAATAAATTTTACTTTAAATATCACCAATTTTATGATAAAATATTTTTCTCTTTATGAAAACAAAGCCCAAGAAAACTTTTATCTTTTTTTTCCCCAAAAAAATATTTTCTGTTTGTGCAGTATGAAAACTAATTATAGTTCATACAGAGAATGTTTTTTAAAATTAAAGTTCTTTGTAAATTATTTATAAATAACTGAAGAAAATCTGTGTAAAATAAACTTTTTAGACAGAATAGCATAATGTTAAATTTTATTCAATTACAGAGTAAACTGTTAAGCTCAATAGACAGATATTTGACTATGTAAAGATATTAATATACATTTTTCAAAATTACGTTTACAAGTTTTCTAATGCAGAATGAAAAAAGTTAATATGATCAATATTAAGTAGCAATAAAACATTGAAAGTTAATAACTTAAATGTACAAAAAGAAAATATATATATGCAGAGCTAAATTTTGCATTCAATTTATGATTATTTCTAGTAGATATAATTATTTTTGATATTGCAATACATTTTACTCAACATATCAGCTTTATATATAAATGGAAAAATTATCAACTTATATAACATACATTTTTTTGCTCCAATTTTCATAAAATAATTACATATTTTGTCTGTATAAACATTGTGTAAAATTAACTTTTACATTTGTATCAAAACTTGAGTCTCATCTATAGGTAATAATATTAACTCATTGAAAACAATATTTAAATATACTTCAGATATATATTTTATTCTCAACATGACATTTTTTTTTTATAAATGCATAAAATAAGGCTCAACACGATCACTTTTATTCCATTTAATAAATGCTGATTACAAAATAACATCAGTTTGATAAACTATCTTAATTCAAGCAATTAACTTATTTTCAATATTTTGATGTTTACAGATCTTTAAACCATAAAAAACTATAAATAATATATTTCAATGAATTTACACAACAAAACATTTATATTTGTATAGCTAAAATATAATGAAGTTTTTAAACAAAAAAAAAAAGTAAATAAATATACAATGTATAAAACAAAAATGCTTTGGTAAAAATGATTGCACATATTTACAGTGTGTAAAAAACTCATTGATATAACTTGAATTGTTCTTTTACTTCAGATAAGCTAACATTACCAAATTTGTCAGTTTGTCTTTGCATGAGCTCAAAAATCTGAGCTAATTGCTTTTGTTGGACCCTAAAAGAAAAAAAGCATGAATTAAAAAGTGAATTAGAAAAAAAAAAGCACTCGATGACACTATTGTGACTTTACGTAAGCTGTATTTTTATAAATTCCATTCACATATATTTTTTCAGAGATAATAAACTTTTAGTTTGTTGGGATAAATGAAAAGTAATGTGCACTGAAAATTGATTTTTTACAGTATGGTATAATTATCAGTAAATAAACTGTTATTTATTTTTTGCATGAATAAATTTTTGAACTAACTGAACTGGACCATAAAAATATTAGGATATACATTTTTTTTTTTTGAAGTTATAATGCTCACATGTAGGGAAAAAAAATAAGAATATACAAATAATTCAAGAATCATTATTATTAAAGTTATTACATGTTATCGAGGTCAATATCTCTTCCTTTATTAGTTTATTACATTTCAGTCAGCTTTATAGAAACTATCTTAAGAGGAAATTTAATGATTAAGAAAAAAAAAAAAACATTACAGTTAATCCTATTTAAAAAGATATTACAGGTAAAAGAATAATCCAAAGAAGTAGTATTCACTAAGAATTTGGAAGATATCAGAATATAGGCAATTGTTTGGTTCATTACTACTGGTGGCACCAATTGGAAATTCCAACCAAACTAGCTAAATGTAAAAAAAAACTACAGAAAAAATATTACTATTAGCTACAATAAAACTGAATAATTTTAATTGTTATGTTTCAAATGACCTTTTTTTATGGCAACGAGTATGTGAGTAACACTTATTCAAATTCAATCAATACCCAATATTACACATACTTTTAATTTTAATTTCTAAAAACAAGTTTTGTACAATAATTTATATAAAAAAATTATAAAATATTTTTTGGAATCATAAATTTTTGAATTTAAAATATTTCATAAGTAGTTTGTTGGTTGATCTTAAATACATTTGTAGCTGAAATCAAATGTGAGTATTGCACCAAGAAAAAAAAAACCACGTCAAGCGATACCACATAGTATATTTTAATTTTACTCCAACTTTATTTTTTGTGACAGTGTCATCAGAATAGTCCCATTGTAGCTCATGCATGTCATAAGAGGTAACTAAAATGGGTACCCAGCGTCTGGGGGTATAGCCGGGCACCCTGCCCCTGGGGATTATATCAGGGGACCACAGGGACTTGCCTTCTTCAGGTAAGTACGGGCATCATGACCCCGAGACACCTTAGTGATCTTTTTCTTTCCTATGGGGTTTACTGTCTTTGGTAAACACGGGTGACGCGCCTCCGGGGTGCCCTAGCGATCCTTCTGTTTTCGACCCTCCTTTTTGTCAACCAATTTTTGTCTTTTTTTTCACGTCTAGACCACAGTTAAATCATTTTTGGCGCAATATAGCCATATCTGGCTCTTGCGCCAATAAACTTTACCTTCTCTCTCTACGACAGTGTCATGTTATTTATAGTGCAACAGTGTTTTGATAATTACTGAAAAATCAAAGGGTAGTTTTCTTGTTTTGAAATATGCTAAAACAGTGGGACTGCCAGCTTTATTTCTAGCTGAAGAATATCTGACCATATGTAAATTTTTTTGCTAATGGGATGCTTTGTGGAAGAATAGGAGTTTATATTTAATAAGTTTTCACAATCTTATAGAATAAAAAATATGAAGCAATGAATAAGAAGTTTGTATCAAAGGAAAGAGCCATTGCAGAACATGATACATATTATAAGGATAATCTCTGAAGATTTTTTTTTATTACTAATTGATATTTTAACTATTAGAAGGGATGGAATTAAGAGACAAAAAAAAAGATATTCATCATTGTTTAGGATTTGCACTTTGTTAGTGGGGAGAAATTAAAAAAGTTTTAAATTTAGAAGGTTCGTTGTCCTATTGGAAAAGATGCAACAGCTATGTTTAAATTTGCCTTTGAATAAGTTTACTTATATTTAAAAAATGCCATTTGAGGCAATTTCACTAAAATGAAGGAAATGTGCAAAGTTATTGAAAGATTTGGATCATTTGAGCAACACTAATGAAGAACCCATGTATCAGAATTCCCTTCGGTTGAAGATACATAGTTTAATTATAATACTACAATCTCGACAATAGGAGTTTGTTCTAGTTTTATTAATAAAACTAGAACAAACACCTATTGCTAGAGCACACTGAGATGTTGTAAAACCGGAATTTCAGATTTATCACCTTCAATGCTACTAAGAAATGTTTACATGGCAAGATGAATAAACAAAATGAAAATTTAAATTCATTGATCTTGAAATTTTGCCCAAAATTAATTGGTTCTGGACCTAGTTTTCAAAGATTTTCTCAAATTTGTCCACTAGCATTTATGAGCATCAAATCCTTACTACTATTTTAGAAGAATATGGTTAAAAAACATTTTGAAAAGTTGGAATTTTTTTTATTACTATAGCAAGAGATGACAAACTTTGAACCCAAACATTAAAAAAAAGGGGGGGGGGGGGGGGGGAGAAAAAAAAATTAAAATTGTATTTTCATGGTGGTTTTTAGCATGTGAGTTTCAAAACTTGATTTTATAAAGGAATGTT
>BMAW01088533.1:0-58437 GCA_019974015.1 Nephila pilipes | reverse complement strand
CATTTTGAAAAGTTGGAATTTTTTTTATTACTATAGCAAGAGATGACCCCCTCCCCCCCCCCCCCCCCCCCCCCCCCCCGGCGGGCCCGAGTCTGAAAACAAAGTGAAATTGTATATTCATGGAGGTTTTTAGCATGTGAGTTTCAAAACTTGATTTTATAAAGGAATGTTAAAACTTTAAATGCATTTTTCCTAGTTTCATACATTTTTTTTTCACTTGCATACAGAGTATTTAAAAAATAACGTACCAAGGCACTTAAAATTTTGTTTGTGTAGAAAATAAACTATACTCTTTACATTGTACCTATAAATTTAATGTAATCTTTATTTTTTTAAGTAAAAAAATGTTTAATTTTGAAATATTTTAGTTTTTATAATTTAATTTATTTTTAATAGAAAGAATTAAAGAAATATTTGACATTATAAATAAACTCATTGCAGATAATTAGAACCATTTTTGTACAAAATATATCTTGTGCAGTTACTTGAATTTCTTAAAAGAAAATTTTATTGTTTTCATGAAAAATTAAGAAAATTATTTTAAATGTTTTAGAAAACTTATAAGATCAGCTGACACAGTCTCGCTGGAGCACCTAAGCTTTACGCTCTTAAATCTCCATATCAGATTTTTTCTTAAAGAGCATAACTTCGGCTTTTTCCGCCCAGAACTGCATTTGAAATTATTGTAATTTAAATATACGTGTGGAGAAACTTTAAAAATAAAAAAGGAAATAAAAAGACTGGTTACAATGAGCTTTAAAGATTTTGCTTGAAGAGGCTCAGAGATTTTCTCAGAGGCTTAAAGCTTTCTGAGTGGTTAACAAGAGTTGAGCAGAAGAGTGTAGGGGTATTAATCTGACTTTAGAAAACTTATTCCTTTATAATGTATGTATAGAGTTTGATGAATCAATGTATTATTCTCAGATTTCAATTAAACTTCATATCTCAGACATATGTTTTAAGACTTAACTACATCTAATATTATTGATAAAATTGCACTTGTAGAGAATGAGCAAAAAGTTAGATAATGATTTATTTTGAGATTATATATATTTCATAACCTTTCAATACCAACAAGTCTTTTGTATGATGAAAAACAGCTTTAATATAAATATTGTTCATATTTTTTTCACTTTTGTAAATATTAATGAAAATAAATGAATAGCACTTATAAAAAGATAAAATGTATAGAATGTTCTCACAGTTAAAATCATCATCATACACTTATGTACTTGCAATTAAAGCTGAAGTGAGAAGAAACACGAGGGCTATTGGCAATGGATTTTGAATATCAGTCAAGTGACAAGGACGACATGCGAGCTGACGGCTGTCTCCAAACTTCCACACAACACCAATGGGAGGACTAGGGACCTCAACTAGATTTAATGTGCATTAACCCCACTACATGACAGAACTTTAGAGGTATCAGGACTCTAAGTCATGACTTGATGGAAATAACAACAATTGCGAGTTCGCGACCATAACCATTAGACTACCACAGCCCCGCATCATACACTACAGATCCAGAAAAACTGGTACATCTGCCTAATATCATGTAGAGCCAGCCGCATGAGCACACATTTTGTGCTACAAAATAATATGACATGAACTCAATTAATGTCTGAAAATATTCTTAAGGCAGTTCACACCATGAATCCTGCAGAGCAGTCCACAAATCCAAATGAGTGAAGTGATAAAGATCTCTAATGAATAGCTCGCAGCAAAGAATCCTTGATATGGTCAATAATGTTCATGTCCAAGAATTTAGGTAGTCAATGAAAATGTTTAAATTCAGAAGAGTAATCCTGGAGCTACTTGGTGACAACTCTCAACAGGTGAAGGATCACATTATCCTACTGGAATTATCCAAGTCCAAAGGAATACAAAACGGATATGAATGGGTGTAGATGATCTAACAGGATGCTTATGTACCTACCAGAGTTATCCATTCTAGACAGAACAGGTGTCCCAGATCACACCAACTGCATATACCTCATACTTTCACAGAGGCTCCACTAGCTTAAGCAGTCCCCTGTTGACATGTAGAGTTCATGGATTCATGAGATTGCCTTCATATCCGTATACATCTATTAACTCTCAATTCAATTATAAATAGAATTCATTAGACCAGGCAATGTGTTTCCAGTTTTCAACAGTCCAATGGAAGTGTTGGTGTGCACAGGTGAAACATATTGCTTTGTGCCATCCAGTCAACAGCAGCACATGAGGTCTTCGGCTTTGAAGGTCTATACAAATAATAGTCCACTGAACAGTTTTGCACACTGGAAATTGTTGAAATCTGCAATGATTTGAGGAAATATTGCATGTTTATCTTGTTTACGGATTCTCATCAGTCGTAGATAGTCCTATTCTTCAAAGGTCTTTTTCAGCTGCACTGCTGTTGGAGATTTGATATTTTACCAGAAACCCGATATTCACAGTATATAAATGAAATAGTTGTACAAGAAAATTCAAATTTCATTGCTATGTTGAAGATGCTACATCCCATCTCTCATATCTGAATTATAATACTATGATCAAAGTCATTTATATCTTGATAACCTACCACTGAAGAAGCAGGAACCAATATAACAGCTTTTACAGGCACTTGTTGTCCAATATTGACGCTTCTGACCACATCTTGTCATGCTGATTAGTTGCATACCTCCATCATTTGCATATACATATCTGTACCAGTTTTTCTGACTCTTCAGTGCATATTCTTTCTCAATTTTGAGAAGAGATGGTTCTTTAAATGTAAGTAGTCAAGGATAAAGAGTGACATGGCATATACATATTTTCCACACAATTTCTTGCTCACTTTCAACGAACAGAAAAGTTTAAACTTTGTATTTGGCTGAACAAATTGAAGTAATTTACTTTATAAACTGGAAAAATTCCATTATAATGGAAGTTGACAATCTCTGTCCACAAAACAAAACTACGGGTAAATTTAACAGAATTTATGGCAGCAAAAGTATAAGACTATTCTTCAAAAATAAAATTATAAAAGCATTGTTCAAGAGGTTGTTGAATATCAGGAGTCAAGCTTTGATGTTAATGCATTAATGTTAAAAGAAAGAAAATAATTATTAATTTTTTTTTCCTTTAAAAATATTATGTCAGAAAAGAATCTGCAGCATTAAAAAAAAAAAAAGAAATAATTTTGAATTCTAGTTCAACAAAGAGAGAAGATAAAAATAGATTCATCAATAATTAATGAATGGATAGTTGAAGATTTATTAACCATTTTTAAAAATTAAAAACCATCTGATATTTTTATTTACAAAGTCATTCCTCACCCTAATGTAAAGGAATGACAAATAACGCATTTTCTCAAAAACTTTTAATACCATAGGATATAAATCACCTCAAAAGCATATATTTTTTCTCCCAAAAAATATAAGTGGATTGAAAAAGTTTCAACCATTAATTAACAGCAAAAATTAGTTCTAGAAGTTACAGGAATTTAAAACATTCACCTATTACACAGGATTTTAACTATTGTAACTGACATGCATAATTAAGGAATAACTTTATTCCTAAGTCCTCAAATGGGTATAGTAGAATTAGTTTTATTAGTTTTATGTGATAACTCTAATCCACATTTAATTAACAAATAGTTTTCAAAAATAAAATTAGTGTTCCTCATTCTAAATATAATTAGAATACATAATAATATATACTTTTTCTCTTTTCTATCATAAGTGATAAATGATTCAATTAGCCTGAATATTGAAACAGTACAAAATTCAAGTAATTAATTATTAAATGGTTTTGAGGTCTTTACATAACCTTTTTTAAACATTTATTCTCTATCGAATAAAATTATGCTTTTTTTTAAGAAGTAATAAAAATTTCAACATTAGTAACACTCCAGGATATTTACAAATTGACACCTCAGTTAATAGAAAGCTACTAATATTAAAAAATCTAAACTGCTTACAGATTCTTTGGGTTTTTCTTCATGGATGTGACACTGTTAACAATCAATAAAGTTACTGAAAATGCAGATGTTAGTAGAATTTTAATCCATCACTTATAACAAAATGTACATCACATGCATTTTTATGATACATTTTCTGACAGGTTACAGTTACTTGACAAATAATCTTCATAGGTAAATGACTTTTCCATGCCTGTTTAACAATAAAGTTACATTGGAAAATCTTGCATTTCAGTTTTGATAATTTTAAGACATGTAAAATATGTAAATAACTTTTTTTTTTATCACAGACATTTATTTCACTTTCATTAAATAACAAAATTAAATTAATTTTTACATATTCACCATCATTATGAAGGACCTTTTCCCATTTTCTTGATAGCTTATTAATTCCTTCCTTGTAAAATGTAGTTGGTTAGTACTAGAAGAAATTTTTGATAGTTTGATTGACTTGCTTTTGAGAAATGAAAATTTTACAATTTAAAAAGTTTTGTAAGGAACAGGAAAGTGGTAGTCTTTCAGGGCAAGGTCCAGGAGTAAGGTGGTGAGATAAAACAAATTATATAAACCCCAGATTTTTTTTTTTTTTTTTTTTTGGGGGGGGGGGGTCTACTAAAAGAATGACATACATGTGGTAACTGACATGTGATTTTATTCTATTCCATTCATTGAAATTGTGAGGTACCCATATTCCCAACTTGTTGACTTTCCTAATTTTTTTCAGGTGGCAGCAAACATTTGACTGACATGGATTTTGCTCCAATATAGCCTTTAAAAGGTAGTCACCAAGGTTGAAAGAACGTCCTGTCTTCAACTCATCTTTTAAGGCCATATCTCCAGAAGAGAATTTGACAAACTAATTTATAAATGCCCGATTGGCTATTAGTCCTTCACTACATATGTTGTATATTTTTTCAGCTATTGCCTTATTTAAATTCTCAAAACATCACATGATGAATACACACTTTTTCCCTCTCCATTTCAAAGCTTAGGAACAATAGTTTAATATAATGTACATTAGTCAAAACAGTTGTCAGAAGTCTAATTGATTTCTTACTGATTCAGTGAAAGCAAACACTTGTTTGTCCTGGAGATTCATAGTGGATAGATACAAACAACAAATTCTACCTAGCTGTATTGGAAGTCATAAAAGATTTGACCTAATATTTATTTTCTTCAAGATTCATCAAATGAAGTATTAATACCAATATTCTCTTCTGATTTATATGTGGTACCATAGTGGGAGGTAATATATTAAATCTATAATGATTATAATATAGTGATTTTTTGAGTAATCAGTATTCATAACCAAAAATTTCTTTATACTTTAAAATTATTTTTTATCTCCATGCCTTTAAAAATGCTATGGATCACATGGATGCAATTATTATATATATATATTTTTTTACCTCTAATGCTATAAATAAATGTTGAAATATTTTTTTTTAAATCAGAATCCAATCAAACCTCTTAAATCACATAATAGTTTACTGTGAGTGTTGATCAGAAAGTGCTTCTTTCCTACATACTGACTATCCTTGCAATATTTGGGCCCAATGCCATGATCTCCAGGATTTTTGTTCATCAATTCATCTGATGTAAACTTGACAATTGGTCAATATATTTTATGTTATTTTTCAAAATTTAAACCAAAAACATTCCATTTGGAATTCAAATGGAAATACATTCAAATTTCTTTAAACAGATACCCGAGGACTTAAATAATATTCATTTCATCAATGCAAACACCAAAATAATAATAACAAATTTCAATTTATTATGCATTCAGTATAATTAAAACAACATATCACACAGATATAGAAATTCAAATAAATGTGTTTATTCATGTAGATAAGTGGTTTTATGTTTATTTTTATTACTGATAATAATAATGAAAATTCAAGGAGATGCAAAGATTTTATATATCTATTTATCTCTATTAATCTCTTACAAAAGGCCAGTTATATTTAAAAACTAATTAATCTAATCTTACTCATATTCCCGATTTCTTTGCTCCTCTGTCATGTTAGCTCCAATAATTTTTTCTGCTATGAGTGCAGGCTTCTTTAGACGTGGAGCTGAAGGCATATTCTGAGCCAATTCATCTAACTTTTCCTATAATACAAAGAATTTTTACTTCACTCAGTCCTTCAGTAAAATGATTCAAAACATATATAAAATCCTACCAATCATAAAAGTTGGTGCAATTCTAAACAAATTTACACCACCATTTTTCTAGTTTGGTGAAAATGGTAGGTAATGGTATAAATGTATTAATAAATGTTAAACAGCAAAAAAATGTAACAATATTTGTTAGGTCAATTTTTCAGATAGATTCTTTAAAATCATAGTCAGTTGATTTTTTTTATAAGGAACTATACATTTCAAAGATACATAAAAAATTATCTTAAATTATTTAGCAGAATTCTCATTAATTTTTACAAGCAACATTTTAATAAAAATGGTTTGTTGCAAATAGTATGTAAAGAGTTTTTTTAAAAAAGGAAATAATTAAGACTAAATACTTAATAAGCTATAGTTTTAAAGAATACAAAATGGACAGGAGATTATTTTTATCACCAAAATCAGATAATACATAAAAAAATTTCTAATTAATGATAAAAGATGTAGTTTAAATACAAAATTAAAAGCATCGTAAAAAATTAAATTAAAAACAATGCTCAATGTAAACCATCAAGATCGATAATGATTTTTTTATCCTCATTTTCAGAATATTCAATGATTTAACTTCACAATTTTCATTTAATCATTTAACTTTGTAAACAGAGTTAAATTATTTAGACCCATTAAAAAAACATTACATACACATACATAAAGTATACAGCTGTTTCTCTAAAATCAGAGCTAGCAATTAAATTTTTGCGAAGAAAAATTCTGTTTTTAATCTAATCAGCATTTTTGCTTCTATTATGTAATATTAATTATGGGCGAGTTTCATGGAACAAGATCTACATGTCTGCTTCCATCTATCTGCTAGCCATTAATAACTGGAGTACTAATTTTATTCATAAGTTACCTGCAATAAACAGATTATTTCCCCTCAAATCTCATTTACTGAACAGAATAGTGTTTCCTCAGTAATAAGTAAATAAATTTTAAAAAAAACCTCTAACCTTTAATATTATATTTATATACTATATATAATCTTTCTTTAACCTGAAATCTTGCTGAATTATAAATTCTGCTGAATAACAAATTAAGATTTCCTGTTACAAATACTTTAAACAATCTAATAAACACAGAAGTGGTACAATAACAAACTCTAGAGATTATATTTAGTACAATAGAATCTATGTAATATATCTTCCTATAAAAAGCACATTCTAAAAATGTTTGAATGTGCCTTCAGAAATTCTTCATCTTCTTAGAACATTTTATGAATATAAATATTAATTTCAATTAACAATAAGAAAGAAATAATTCTTTTTTCCAAGATTCCAATCTTATTTGAAAACAAATATGCTTTTCTGTACAAAACAATTCCACTTCATAGAAATTTTGTTCTAATAAATTCTATGGCAAGAAATCTGTTTGGTCATGTTAGGCATAATATTCATTTATTTTTAAAAATTTATTTGCAAAGGAACATTTGAGTTGTTTGTGAATATAGCACATGGCTTTGACATTAGTTTTTCAAAATGTAAGATGTTTTCACCACAAAATTACCGACTCATCTAGAGTAAAAATATTCTCTAGAAGAGTATTATTATTTTTTCATAAGTTTTGTAGCTTATTCTCATTCAACAAAGTATTCTTCAAGACAAGCTTTCATTATATGTCTCATTGCAATAATAAATCCTAAAAATTTCTACTTTTCTACAGCATAAGTTGATATTCAATAATGAACAATCATTATCAATATTTTATTGGCTAGGCTGTTGATTTATGTATATATTGCTTGGCCTTTTTATTAGCATCTGGTAAAATGATTTACATTTCCTTAAATGCAAATAAAAAAAAATAAATCCTATACATTACAAACTGGTTGAAAGGTCTGCACATTCTGGATTGAATAACAATATCATTTGTCAGCATATTCCATAAAATCTTGACTATAATATGTGCAAACATATATATAATATACATCCTTGATTGGCACTAAATTTTCAGAAAAAATTAAAATTAAAATATAATATGCCCCCATAACTTTTCAATATTTTATTTAACAATTGCAAAAGTATTTATTAACATAATTGATTCTTTTAATGAAAAGAAATGAAAACATCGAATTCGATAGAAAAATTTAAATTTCAACACAAAACAAACAATACTGTCAAATTATCAGTCTTAATCACTTTCACTAAAACACAGCTGATCTGTTGTTGTTGCATCCAAGTCATAATTATTGGTACCACAGTAATATGCAACATGTACATTCAGTTCCTGTTTGTGTTAAAGAACACCTGCACAGCATGCATGTTATCACATCTCTTACAGCTGGTGCACGTTCATTGTTTGATGTTTAAAAACCTTTTTTGAATTTTTGCATGAGTATAATATGCACCCTCCTTTTTACAGACCAAAATATGGGGGGGAAAGTGTGTATTATAGTCAAGATTTTACAGTACTTCATACAAACTTTAGACCATTCATAATTTGATATTAAACTTATTCAAAGATCATCAGTTCTCCCTTTGATTACCTTTATTTATAACAACATTTTTTTTAGCAACTTTAGTATATACATTGTTATAACAATATCATTCATAATTTAATGAGAAACATATTTAAGGATCATCAGTTTCATTTTCATAACCTTAAACTATGACTGAAATATTTTCTTAGCAGGCTTTAGTATATATAACAAGCCTCCCTGAAGTTAATGAATACTTAATTCTCCTTCCATACTTTATTCAGTATGATGATCTTCTGCTATTCTGTTTGATTTCGGAAACATGGTTGCTAAAGCTTCATTAACAAGCTCTTTCCCAGATAAAGTAAAGTATTTCATTCCCTTACCAAGCAAAATGAACTTACATTCACTCAGTTTTAATGGAATGTAAAGTTCCAAGTATAACATAAAGTAAAGAGATTGCATACTTGCAAAAATTGTTCCAAAGCAATGAAAATTATGAAGCTGGAAATTCTTGCCTCTTATAGAATTTTATGAAAACCATAATATGAACTGAGATATGCTGTTGAGTAAATAAATAAATTGACGGATATGCTGCAATTATATGAAAGAAGATATTGTATAAAGCAAGATATCTTTTCACAAGCATTCAGAGAATATTCTTGAAAGATGAGACATTTCACACAGTGCTGAATGAGTTAGAATTTTACTCAAAGAAGTTTCTCATTTATAAATGATTATAACAAGCATACAGCAAACAAGAGATCAAAACAATATACAGTCTGGTTTCTATATATATTTTGTAACTAAGCACCCATACAGTTTAAATACTACAAATATTTTAGGCAAGACTGCAAAATTATATACATGTATTATCTCAAAGTAAATTATTACTTCTAAAAAATTGTATAGTTAGTTATGGAAAAAAAAAAACTCCACAACAATCAAATTATCACATTAATGTAACATGTGTAATATCATTTGGGGGAGGGGGTTAAAAAAGAGTCTGAAATTTACCTTACAAAGTGACTTCATAAAATTTAACAAGGTTGTCAGAAAGGTATAACACCAAGTACTCTCAGTCAAAAAAAATTGTCAGTGGGTGATAATATTGCATTTGTGCTTTCCCTTTTAAGATTCAACATGTTATTTTGCATTGCAACATTTTCAAATCAAATTGAGATACATGATTAATAAACATGCATTAAAATTACTGGATTAAAGAATATCAAACTATAATTAAAAATGTAAATAAATACTTTCCGTACCTTCATGACAAAATTGTCAGTCTTAATTATTTTACGACCATGTTTCTTTTCAGATAAAATTCTGTATCTTATGGATATAATCACAGTTGCAATAATGATTATCACACTTACGAGCACACTCACAAGATAATGCTCCAAGAAAATGTCATTCCACGATTCAAATTCGAAAGTAAACATTTTCCTTTTAACCAATTTTCTTTTTCACAAGCCCTTACCCAACGCTAACTATCGCCTCGTTCGACATATCAACAGTTGTTATTTGTTTTGAGTTTAAACAATGCTGCCGTTTCACTTCATTTTGCTTCAGTTACGATTTTACAACAGTTTGCTTGGTTGTTTTAAATATTAGCCGCATGCTAAAATCGGAGTTCCGGTGGACGCTTTATTCAGTTTGATATAGAAGCCTTGAATTTTTTTTTAAATTTATAACAAACTTATTTAAAATGTGCTTTAATGCAAATATGAATTTAAGGAACGTGAATGAAGGGAAAGGAAGAGGATAGGAAAGTGAATGAATTATTTACAATGAGGATGAGATTTTTTAAGAGATTTTAATGCTTATTTTTTTACTAATCTTATAGTAAGGTAAGATTATATCATTTTTTACACAATTTTATGTCATTTTAAATATCAGTTCCCCCTCCCCCACAATGCCGTCAATAGACTCTGCGTTTTAAGCCAAATTAATGTGTGCAGCATTTAGAGCTAAAATATCAATCAGCAAGGACTAAATTCGGCATGAAAAGCCTCACGGTCAAAACAAAGTTAATTAGCGCTAATTCGACATAAATTATACCAGCTCCATTCAAATAAACATAAGAATTAATAATCACCTTTCCTATGTCTGGATCTTCCTATTATGTCTCAAACAATTACAAAGGTGAAAAATCTATCGCTTACGAAGTTATGCGACGAATTTTATTTGGATAAAGACTATATAAGAATGGCTACTGAAGTAAAGTAGCTGCTGTAGCTGCTAGTCTAGTCAATCAAGTTACAACATTTTTTTTCCTAGTTCAGGATTCAGCTTTCTCTATGGTGAATATTTTTAAATATTCCTCAAAATTATTAAATGTGAAATATTTGAGAATGTTGTGCGCAAAAAGTTACGGTGTCTTATAATTAGTATGTTACGTATATGATGCTATTTAGAAAGTAAAGCTCTTGAATAATATCTGTCTGGTTTGATTTTGGCCTAGAATGACCAGTTCTAGTAAGTAACTTACATGTCTTGTGTCTTAATGCGCCTGTCTGCAAAGTGATTTAATCTTTAATATGTTGAAACTGAAATTCAAAGCGAGATTTTTCTTAACACATTAGTATTCAGAATTTATCATAAATTGGTAATTCTATTAACAATAAATATAATTAAAAAGCATTTTCAAATCGAACTTTTACTTTAAAATGAGCTAAAAGGTATAAAAAAAATATTTTAAAATGTAATAAAATTTATAAACGCTTGGAGTACTTAACTAAGATATCTAGGTAATTATCGTTAAATTAAGAATCATAGCTACTTATTTATATATGAGATCCATAAAAGTATTAACGCATCAAGCTCTTGTAAGTTATATATTATTTTATATTAAAAATTATTTGTATACCTTTTAGTCCATCTTTTAATAAAAGTTTGATTAAAAATATTTTTTACTGATATTTTTCTAATTCTTTTTAGCCTGGAAACTTATGACTAAAAAAGCAATTGTGTAAGCTATACTTGTGAGCAAAATTTCAACTGAAATGGACATTGTGAGGGCCCGGGTTCCCCTAAGTCGGTCACTGGTTTAGCATATCACAGTATTGTACTCTCATCGGAGTTATACGTGTGTGCAAAATTTAAACTCGTTCAAATGATAGGAAGTGGGTAAAATTCGAATACAAATTTTGAAAACTGGAAAGACATTTTTTTTTATCATACAAACATATGGTAAGTTGTACAGCAAGTTATATAAAAAGCTAGTAAATGCATGAGGAAAATCTTGCACTTCCGTCAATATCTTTTATTATAATTAATCAAATAAAAATAAGACTTAATTCCAATGAACATATTCTGCTTTAAATTTCTTTGAATTTTGATAATGTGAAGGAGCCTTAGCGGTATAATTTACTTTTAAAAACTTGTTGAAACACTTAAGATATTTAAAAAATTTATTAGTAAAAAATTAGTAATTATTTTTAAAGTAAAAAAAATATATATTTGAAAATAATTATAAAAATATTTACTTTTTTTAAAAAAATAATTATTTTTATAATTTCTAGAGATAAAAAAAAATTGAATGATAAATTGCGATTTGTTTCAACTCTCATGAATTCTATAGATCAAAAACACAAAAATGAAAACATTTAAATTATGTACATTGTTTGAAGGCCACCTTATCCAACCAGTTTGATAATTTTTTTTAAAAAAATTATAAAGTAAATATTTTTTTAGATTATTATCAAGTAGATTATTTCCTTAAAATATGGAATAAATTATTACAGACATTATCTATTGAGAGATCCTTGTTCAAACTTCATTACGTGGTGGCCAAGTAGTCATGGTCGGGAGCTCGCTTTCCTTCGAGTCATGGATTCGAGTCCTGACCCGACCTGGCATATAGTGGGACTGATGAAAGTTAATTTTGTTAAAGCTTCAAGTCTTCTTATTGGCGGGATATGGAAGTTTGGAGAAGGGACAACCTCAGTTTTCATCCTTTTCTATTGATCGATGCTCAAAATTGCGAGTTCTTTCGCCTATAGTCTTCGTCTTCCTTCCGAGAGCAAAGTTAAAAAACTCATCCTTTTTTTATGCAAAATATGGCACCGAGATCATTACATGTAGAAACAAAATAAATAAGATGTCATTTAAGATATTTTAAATTGAATTGTAATTTTTATTGAAACAGCGATAGATATGAAACTCTCAATATTAAGAGGGTCTTTCTTTAGACACCGATACACATTTGGTATACTACTGATATACACTGATACACCCGTAATATTTTGATTTGAATCAATGCTGGCTTTAATTTTAAAAGCTTATTTTGGCAGTCAGAATCTAGCAACTTGTAAAAAAAGAAAGTTTTTGATAAAAAATTGGTTGAGAATATATTAGTCAACAGCAATCAAATAGTAGCGAGTGCAAGTCCGATGGTTATTCAGTTTGATATAGAAACCTTGAAATTTTTTAAAGTTAAAACAAATATATTAAAGATATGCTTTAATGTACATGTGAATTAAAAAAAAACATAAATGAAAGAAAAGAGTATAGGAAAGTGAATAAATTATTTATTATGAGGATGAGATTTTAAGAGGTTTTAAAACTTTTTTTTTACTAATCTTATCGTAAAAATAAGATTATATCATTTTTATATAATTTTATGCCATTTTTTACTACCACTTCCTCAATACCTTGGAAAGATTTTGCGTTGTATGAATGTCTAATCCTCAGCAAGAGGAGAGTATCATTTTATATGATTTTTTAGAATTTTTTTTATTACAGTAAAATTACAATAGCTTTTATATTATTTAAAACTTTTTTTCATGGTATGAAAAAAGGAGAAGGAAGGGAAAGGGAAAAATTGTGCTTGTTCAGCTGGGTGTACAGCAATGGTCAGCAAACTACTACAATAGTTCTAGAGAGGGGAGATAAGGATGGTGACAGAGTAAGTAAACAGCTGATGATCAGCTGAATAGAGGATGATGGAGGACTTGGAGTGAGATATTTGACTGAAAAAGGCTATTGAAGGAGTGATGAAGGATTTAATTGAAGAGGTCTGAGTTGGAATGCAAAGTGCTATGGGAGGATTAGATGGAAATAATTATTTCAGGATTGGTAGGATAGGGCATGGGTATAATAGATTAGTATGGTAAAATCCTAGTTCAGTATACTGCTTGGCACGAATTTCAAAATCTCGTCAAAGTGGCGCCAAACATGAAGTTATCAAAAGAAAGGGTTAGGTAAACAGAAAGTTATCAGTTTAGCATTTTACCGCTAAAAAATGTTTTTGCTTCAAAGCAGCACACTAAAATAGGATTCTACCAATTCATGATCCATATGAAATTCTCCTAAGAGGATTTGAAATTAAAAATGAGATTTTGGAATAATCAAGCGATTCGTTTTTTGGTAAAATCTTAGTTTGAGAGGGCCACTTGGCGAGATTTTAAAATGGCGTGAAAAGCGGATTTTTCAAAGTCCGATTTCGCTATACGATAAAATCATGGTGTTGTATCTCAAAGAGAAATTTAGACAAGAAATTGCGCAAGTAACGAAAACAGAAAATCCGTTACGTGTAAAAAGGAAATATGGTAAACTACGGGGGAAAGGTGATAAGTGGAATGAAAAAGAATAAACTAGAAATCAACAATTTCTAATACTGATTTTCTTTTTCTACTCGCCGAAATTTTTTTTTTAAATGATCCACTTTTAACGTTTTCAACTGAGTAGCCATTTTCAAAATTCATAGTGCTCCAGGTATAAACAGCGTTCGTACAGTTACCGCTGGATTCAACGGACGCGTAGAGCGTGGAACGCTCTTCTAGCCATAATCAGAATATCTGCACTGATATTTTGTGAGAGGGTGGATTTTGTCTTTCTACGAAGTGAGTTCCGAGTAGAAGAGTTTCTATTGGTCGATTCTGGAAGTATGGAGAAATGCTGACTTTTGATTGGCTGTTGGTCCTCTGGACGAAAACGTGAACTTGGAGAAGGATTTTAAGCTGGTAGAAAGTGTTGTGTTTGTGTTTTGGACTTTTATAATATTCTTCAGAACATCTAGAATCATGATATCCAAACAGTTCACTTAGAATATAGATTTATTGTTAACCAGAAGTTAATCAACGTCATCTCGACACAGCAACAACACAAGCAAGTAACACAACAATCACAATCTAGAGTTAACATCAAGTACACAGTTACAGTTATCATGACATCTCCCCTTTAAGTTATTAATCATACAATATAGTCATTTAAATAAGATGGTGGTTCACGAACACGGTTACTTCTTCTTTGGATATTGCAATCCGACTCATTACAGTGCTGCATATTTTGAGGATTTAAAACTACTTCTGAATAGGAATGGAAAGTACTTATATCATTGGGGTCTGTTTCTATATGAAAGGATGTATTTGATTTTCTGATATGTTTTCTATTATGTCTTAAGATTTTGCCAGACTGATTTTTAACAAAATATGACCAAGGATGCAATTTGTGCTTTGAGACTATTTTAGCAGATTCCCAAGTTTTGCTTTTAAAATTTAATATTCTGACATTCTCTCCTTGCTTAAGCTCAGGCAACAGATGAGCAGTTTTGTCATAATGTAACTTTTGGTTGTTTTGCCTTTCAATCAACTTTTCTCGAATGTTATTAAATAATTCAGCATTTAATAATTTATTTGAGATTGGCAATTTAGTTTTTAATTTACGATTAAACATCATTTGAGATGGAGATAGGTCAAGACCTGAAATAGGGGTATTTCTATACTCCATTAATCCTACCAATTAATCTCTTTTATCTTCCCTTGCCTTTCTCATAATGCTTTTTGCAATTCCTACTGCTCTTTCAACCATTCCACATTACTTGGAGAGTAGTGAGGACTAATGAATACATAATTAAAATCCCACTCATTTGAAAAATTCTTATAAATATAACTATTAAATGGTATATTATCAGAAATTACAGTATTTGGAACACTAAATCTAGAGAAAACTATTTTAAGTTTAGTTATTACTTCATCTGCACATTTAGTTGCAAGTTCAGCAATTTCTATCCATTTTGAGTAGTAGTCCATAACAACTAAATAACTTATATTACTAAAGTCCATTATATCCACTCCTATCTTTTCAAAAGGTCTATAGGGTACCGTGTGAGGTTTTAAACGCTCTTTACTATTAGCTGTTTTAAACTTTTCACATATTACACACTCTGATACTACAGTTTATATGTCTGAGTTCATCCCTGGCCAATACATAATTTCTCTAGCTCTTTTCTTACATTTTTCAATCCCAAAACGAGCTTCATGAATTAGTTTTAACATATCTTTTCTCAGATTATAAGGTATGATTAGTTTTTCATTGCTAAATAACAACCCTTCCTGAATATATAGATTATTTTTAATTTTATAATATGTCTTTACACTATTGTTTACACTTTTGTAAGATTTAGGCCAGCCCTCTTTGATATATTTTAAAACTATTTTTTAATTCTGGATCTAACTTAGTTTCTTTTTTAAATTGCGCTAGTCTCTTTTCACTCATGGGTAAATGTTTTGAAACAGTATGCATAATATTTAGCATTTCAGGATCATCCCTCACAGTTTCATTGACAGGAAATGCCTGCGAAAAAGTATCAGTGAGAAACATTTGATTTCCTGGTACATAATTTATTTCAAAATCATGCTTTAATAGTTTTAAAATCATTCTTTGCATCCTAGAAGATATTTTATGCATAGGTTTCTTCACAATTGCCATTAAGGGCTTATGGTCACTTTGTTTAGCAACTTTACATCCATGTACAAAATTATGGTATTTTTCAAATGAGAACACAATTGCCAATAATTCTTTCTCAATCTGGGCATAATTCTTCTCACTGTTTGTTAAACTGCGTGAGACAAATGATACAGGTTGACCTTTTGGGATTAAACAGGTCTTAGCCTATCTTTTGAAATATCACATTGTATTACAATTTCGTCACTAGCATTAAAAACTTTTAAAATTGGAGCTTTAGCTAACAATTCTTTAATATTTACAAAGGACAATTCTTGTTCTTTTCCCCAATTAAATTCTACATTTTCATGAATGATTTCTCTTAATGGCACTGTAACTTTAGATACATTGGGCATAAATTTAGAAAGAAAATTCACCATGCCTAATAATCTCCTAACTTCAGTTTTTGATTTTGGTGTTGGCATTACAACAATTGCTTTAATGTGATCTGGATCAGGTTTTATACCTGATTTAGATATAATTTGACCAACATATTTTACCTCCGACACCCTATATTGTAGTTTATCTGGATTAAACTTTATGTTTAATGATCTAGCTCTTTCAAGAACTTTAGACATGATTGCATCATGTGAATCCTCATTATATCCTGCAACAATAATGTCATCAAAATAAATCTCTACACCCTCAACATCTCTAAAAAGCTTCTGATTTCTTTTCTGAAATACCTCAGGGGCAGAAACTATTCCAAATGGCAATTTGTTGAGTTTGTACCTTCCCAAAGGTGTATTAAATGTACAAATTTCAGAGCTAACTTCATCTAGAGGTACATGCAAAAAACCATCTTTCAGATCTACAACAGAAAATATTTTTTTTTATATATCCTCTAATCTAAATCTCAGATTTCCATTTGGCTTTTCTACAATAACCAAACTTTGTACCCAATCAGTTGGCTTATTAACTTTTGACACTATTCCTTCTTTATCTAAATTATTTAAGGTACTTTTTAATTTAGGCTGCAAAGCCTGAGGAACACGTCTTGGAGGGTGAATTACAGGTACAGAATAACCTTTCAAAGTAATGTGATATGGTTCACTTGGAAATTCCCCTATTCCCGTAAATACATCTTTATATTGCTTAATTAACTCATTTTTTACTTATTTATCTACATTCAATAGCATCAATTCCTTCAATAAGTTTCAATTCCTTACAACCTTTTAACCCTAATATAGGTTTGGATTTTACATTTACTACATCGAAAGGCAAAGGAATATTTTTGAGTTTATTAGTAGTGCAATTAATTATAAGAGAACCATCTGGCTTTAATTTAAAATTACCATATGTTGTTAAGGATAAATTAGTTTCACTAAGTTTTGATTTAACTCTGAACATATTCAAAATATACAATGGTAAAATATTTACTTCAGCTCCAGTATCCAGTTTAAAATTAACATCAAAGCATTTATGATTTACATCTAATGTAATACTTTTATACTATGTTGTTTCACTTATCATTTCTATATTTTTATCAATAAAGTCAGTAAAACTTATCATTTCACACTTAGATTTATTCACAGAAACAGAATCTATGTAAACATCCAGTTCATTTTCAGGAACGTTCATTTCATGAATGTTCTTTGTATTCTGGAAACATTTAACAGCAAAATGATTTTTATTTTTACATTTGGTGCAAATTTTTCCGAAAGCTGGACACTCGCGAGGCTTGTATTTTCTTCCACACTTTTTACATTCATACTGAGACGACTTCTTCGGTTGATTCGGGTTTTCCTTTTTCTCCACAAAATTTACAGTAGCTGTTTCGTATTTCATGTTGCAGATTTGTTCCCGGCTCACTTCAGCAACCCTGACGATTTCAATCACCTTTTCAAAGCCTAAATTATTTTCTCGAAGCAGTCGTTCTTGTAATCCACTATCCTTAATTCTCAGGAGGATGCAGTCTCGAATCAATCCATTTTCTTGCTCTGCAAACTCGCACGTGGATGCTAGAATCTTAAGATGTGTAACATAGGATTCAATTGTTTGGTCCTCCAATTGTACACATGAAAAAAAATTTATATCTCTCATAAACAACATTCTGCCGTGGTGAGCAGTAGTCTTCAAACTTTTGAAGAACTTATGAATAGTTCACTTTGGATTCTGGCGATTCGATCTTGAAGGTATTGTAAATTTCTAGTCCTTCACTGCCTAACAAATTCAATAGGATAGCAATTTTGATTTTTTCTGCACGTTCATCTTTCTCCGTGGAGAGCAGATAATTCTCGAGCTCTTGTCTCCATTTCCTCCACTTTTCTTTCACGTTTCCGAGGGAAAATTGCAGCGGAGCAAGTGGCCGGAATGCTTCCATGATAAACGTAGTTATTTTTTAAATCCGATTGAATCGCTGAAACTCCTGACATCATGTTTGTGTTTTGGACTTTTATAATGTTCTTCAGAACATGTAAAATCATGATATCCAAATAGTTCACTTAGAATATAGATTTATTGTAAACCAGGAGTTAATCAACGTCATCTCGACACAGTAACAACACAAGCAAATAATATAACAATCACAATTTAGAGTTAACATCAAGTACACAGTTACAGTTAACATGAAATACACAGTTACAGATACCATGACATGTTAAAAGGACGAATTTTGATTGTTTGCTAGTGTAAGCTCTCTATTACTGCAATTGGTTGCCCGAAATGGAGTTTAACTGAGTAACTGAGTATAAATTAGGAAACAGCCTTCATATCCAATGTGGGGGGTGAGAGGGGTACCCTCTACTTTCCATCAACCAATAGCAAAGCAGCCTCTCCACAGCATCATCTCAAGACAGCTTAGAAGAATTTCTCCAGCCAAGACCCATCCAACTTCAGGATAGAACCATCAGCCAACAGAATTCCAGCACAGCAACAGTCGACCAATCACAACCCACCTTCCCGCTCATAGACGCTCGAAGATAACGCAACTTGCGTGCTTGCGAATCCAGGCGTGGTATTTTTAGATATTCAAAAAGCCTTTGACCAGGTCTGGATAATCGAATTCACATACAAATTGGTCACACATTTCTTCCCTACCCCCTCATACACATCATCCACTCATATCTTACAGACAGAACCTTCCAAGTTAAAATTAATAATACACTCTCCACTCCACTCAAAGTAACAGCTAGAATCATTCAAGGAAGCCTTCTTGGACCAATTTTACATAATATTTAATTAAATGACATCCCTCAATATAATTTAATCACCATAAATATGTATGCAGATGACACGGCAGTGTTAGCAAAATTCAAAAGTCCAAAATCAGTTATTTTCGCTCTCAACAAACACTTAAAAATTCTTGAAGACTTCTATAACAAATGGAAGATTAAAATAAATGTCGAAAAAACAGCTGCAGTATTATTTACACGAAAAAGAAATAACGTCCATATTCCCACTTTCTATAACACCAAGATCCCATGGTCTCAATCAACCAAATACCTCGGAGTTATACTCGAAAAAATGCTAACATAAAAACAACACATAACACACGCGAAAAAAAAATTCCGGTAAGCCAGATGAAAAATTTAGCCCCTAATTTGCCGGAATTCTGAAATGAATCTAGAAAACAAATTGTTTCTGTACACTTCCATTCTCAGACCTATCATCTCATATGTTACATCGGACCCTGTCTATGAGTATGCGGCAAAATCAAATATCCAACTTCTTGAAAATTCTCAAAACTCAACTCTCCAAATGATTGCAAAAGCAAACTGATACACAAGAAATAAAGAAATCCTAAAAGCTACCAAAATCCCAACTTTTCGACAGCGTATTCAAAAACTTGAGATACACAATTCTTTTCTTCACTCAATGACACTGTAAATTTAAATATGATCAATCTAGAACACTACACCCCGAGATCTGACTCCATAAGACCTAGAAAAGTACTTTTAGACTCCTACAACCCCCCCATAATTACTTTCATTTTTTCCATGTATTCACATTTATTAAGAACTTCTAAAATTATCTTTTTTACAAGTTTCTCCCTCAACCAACCGTATACGCTCACTCTCCCCCTCCATCACTTTCAAACCTATCAAAGCAGCTAATAGAGCAACTCCCCTCCGCTTACCACCAGCCAAAGGCAAGACAGTCTACCAGCACCAACTTCTACCTAACACGTTGCCTTCCGGACTCAATTCTCCTGGAACTTCCCATCAACCAATCAGAACTCTCGCTCTTTCTACACTTACAAAAAGGATTAACTTCCACCACAGCTAAGTCAATGACAAAAATTGTACCTACCCGAGCCTGAAGGCCGCTCTACTGTCTGTATGCTCGAATAAATTTCAATGTTCAATGTATCCAATGTAACTCTCTTTAATAGATAGGGTTGCCATAAAAATTTCATGATTACCAACTTGGCGATCTATTGCCAAAATAAAAATTAATCCCTGCAAGTGACTCCCTAAAATAGGAATCAACACTTTTTTTTGCTGATGATTTTTAAATGCGGCTTCACAAAATTGTAACATGGAGAAGCTGCAGGTATTTCTTGTCGTGGTCGATTTATATCTAACTCATTGCATCTTTCTCTCCTAGTATTTTCAACATTTCTGTTTACCTGTAAATGTGTGCACTTTATCCTACATGAACTGTTAATATGAATATATTGTATCAGAGCAAAGACAAACGCAGTCCAAGAGAGACTTAGCACAATTCTCTATTGATGTCGCTATAATGTAACGGAGATAAGAAATGTTATCTTGCAATGGTGCATATTTTTTGTTTACATATTAATTCTTATATCGTAATGATCATCTTTATCGACATTCAGGTAATACCGAATTTCCTTTTCCCTTCATACCAGTGTATGTTCATAATAATTCATGATAATAAATCAGGACTCATCATTTAACTCAGTCTGGATCATTGATTCTGATTCCAACAAATATGTTACTTACAACATCGTAATCTATTTTGACTATCGGAGTGGAATACTCGTAGTGGAATCCATGCAGCAAGTCTCTGTGCGTATAATACAACATGGTTTTATATATGATTGAAAATGAGTAATCGACCAAAACGATCACCAGAAAAAAAGGTTCTGTTATTTATATACGAATTCAAGAGTGCAGAAATGTTTGCATGCGATTTTTTCCCAAGAAAAAGTATTATACTCTTTTAAGTAGTTGAAATGCAGTTTCACCCCACCACTTGAGGTGGCGATCGTGGTTTGCTGCCGTCGTGGAAGGATATGTAAAGGACAGTTTTAGTTGAAATTAGCCTCACTAGATGACTGCACAAGTCAGACAAACTTGTGGCTTGTTGTTAAAATAAATAAGTAATCCTAATTATTAATTAATTAAAATTTAAAAATAGCATTATAAAATATTACTGATACACCATATAATTTAAAACAATATTTATTAGTTTTTTAACTTTATTCATTTATATTTCTGTATTTTGTATATTAATATTTTGGTTAAATTGTGATCATACTTTAACTGTAAAACAAACTGTGATCATTGAAAAAACCGTTGTAATTTGAATCACTATGATTGTAGCTTTCTAAACATGATGTCGTGTATCTGAAATCCTCGCAAAAATAAATTCCATAATGATCCGCAACTGGTGAATAAGAAATCTCAATTTCTTTTTTCTGCATAACGCAACCTAAATGTAATTAAGTCTAACTATTCTACTGTCTGATGTCACAAAAATTGTGACCGATAGGAAAGAATAATTGGTGACCCAGACTTGGCGAAACCGTGAATCGGATTTTTGGACTCAGAATGACTGATACCAAGGTAAAATCAGAGGAATTGGAAGCTGTTGCAATCAGCATTAAAATACCTCCATTCTGGACAGACAAACCTGAAATTTGGTTTTTTCAGGTGGAAGCACAGTTCCAAATCAGCAGAATATCATCTGAAGAAACGAAATTCAATTATTTAGTGTCTCAACTGGAACCCAGATTCTTGGAGAATATCTGGGACATTATAAAAGATCCAGAAAACAGAGAGAAATATTCAGCTGCCAAGGAAAGACTTTTGAAGACATTCCAAGAAAGCGAAAATGTTCGCATAAAGAGACTTATAACGGGACTAGAATTGGGTGACATGTTACCTAGTCAACTTCTCCGAAAGATGCGTTCTCTTGGCCAACCAGATATTTCGGACAAAGTCCTCCGCACATTATGGTTGGAAAAAATGCCGAACAATATTAAAAACATCATTATAGTAAGTGATGGAAATTCACAACTACAGTTTCCAATATATTTTCACAAAACAGTTCTGACTTCGTCGATCTTATTAACCAAACGATATTTTTGAAAATCTTTTGTTTAAAAAATAAAGAGAAATTGTGCCTTGGCTCGAGAATATTTGATCATAATCTTTCGCATTCAAATGATGTTTTACATATATCTTACATTCAAAAACAACTCAAACTGTTACGCAATTAAAGTTTTATATACTATACACTAATTAATATTTCCCACTGTTTTTATTGTAAAAAAGGGCCAAATATTCCAATGCAATATGCATATAGATGCATATTGCATTGTTTTGATCGACAAATTTCAGGTTGGAATGATTAAAATTTTTTTTGGTTGAAATGCAGTTTAGCGTAACCACCCGTTGGCGACAGGAATTGGTTGGCGATATTTTGCCAATTGTGGTTACCATGCTTTCTCTCCTCTGCGGTGGTTTTAGCCGTGGTAACCCTTTCGAATAAGGCATATGATACATGATTTTTGATTTTCAGTAAGGAACTTGGTGAAAATGCAGTTTAGCATAACCACTTGGCGAGATTTGAAAAATCGCCAAATTTGGCGATTTTTATGGCGGAGCCTGAAGCCTTATTCGAAAGGGTTGCCACGGCTAAAGCCACCTCAGTGGAGAGAAAGCATGGTAGCCACAATGGGCAAAATATCGCCAAACAATTCCTGTCGCCAAGTGGTTACGCTAAACTGCATTCCAAACAGGAGCTTTTTTTTATTTTATATTTATACCTTCCTCTGATCATTTTTTTTCACTTTTGTTGCATTCGCCGAGCCTACCTTTTCGAATTTGCCACACGAATACGGATGCCGGATCACCTAATGTTTTTTTTTCGTTATACAATCCTCGGATCATGTTTTTTTTCACTTTTGTTGCTTTCGCCGGGGCTACTCTTTCGAATTTGCCACATTAATCGGAATTACAGTCCTCCATCTTTTTTTTTCCCCTTCAGTCTGGATTACTTTTTTACAGGATTCATTTACACCTGGGCAATCTCAGTCAGGCAGCTGTTTCGGATGTTTTTTTCTTTTAGCCAATCACATACAGTTCCTTTTTTTAGTCTCGTTTCTAAAGCGAAACTATTTTTTTTTTTTTTAATATTAACCAATCATGGGTTAATCGTTTGGCCTTTTCCATTGTTTAGTGCCGACTTCTCAGAGTTTCTAGAATTTTCTTTGTCCGTTATTCCGGTGTAAGCTTTTCTGTTTCACGTCGACATCGTTCTTGTTTTCGAATTCTCCTGCTTGGTTTATTTTGTGTTTCTGCGTTTTTTACCTAATCGGCAATTATTTACTCCGCGTTTATTTTCCCAAACCCAGTTTCTTTCAATGGCTGCGAGAATGACTTCGACTGAGGTAAACTTAGGTAAGTCAAAAAATTCCTACTTTTCAGCTTCGTGGACTTCAGGCTCCGCCATAAAAATCGCCAAATTTGGCGATTTTTCAAATCTCGCCAAGTGGTTACGCTAAACTGCATTTTCACCAAATTTTTAATCCAAGCAAAATTGACGTTTTCCAGCACTATTTTTCAGAAATGGCCTGATTAATTTATCGTCTTGAAATAAATTAAATGTTCTTAAAAAAGAGAGATCTCTTGTTTAAATCAAGAATTGCAATCTTGTGACGTATCATTCGAGAGGTAGACTACAATATTATTCAAAATATCGATTCAACATTAAAAAAAAAATTACGATATGAAAGGAAATTATTAAAAATTCAAAATAAATAATTTCAAGGAAAGAAATTAAAAAATAAGCTTCTAATTAATTCAGAATTATCGAAAAAATAAATGCTAGGCAGGCAAAAAAAAAAAAGAAGTAGAGGAAAATGGACACAGGTCAGAAAAAGTTAGAACGGCCGGTTTTAATCCGCCATGCCAAATTTGGTTTGTAGCAGCAAAGCAAAAGAGGAGAAACACGCAAAGTATGTGGTAATAGTATTCAAAAGTGTATTTCGAGGATACTCACTTTTGGAATTGAAAGCATAAGTTGGGATATTTTGACTAGAAGGGTTATCAAGATAAAAAAAGTGCTACCGTATGAATTTTGAACATTTTATAGAAAATATTGCTTGATAGTAAGAAGCTTAATTACTCGTCGGATATTATTATTAAATGGTAAGCCGAATAGTAGTTGTAAGCAAAGAAGGAAGAAATTTATAAAAATAACTTCCTCCAAAAAATTCTTTCTGCTACTGAGAACAGACCAATGAATAAGTATAATAATCTTAATAAAACTATGTGAATATAAGTAGTCAGAAACAACGATAGACCGAGAGGTCATGTGACGTAACACGCGCCAGAATTAAGCGCAGTGAAGACAAAATCTGCCTTAACTTAAGCATTAAATGTTTAAAAAAAAATCTAACGTTAATTTAAAAAATAACGCTTAGAGGTGCCGTTCTATTTTTTTTTTTTTTATTACGGGCCACACACATACAAAGTCTTCCTTTTATTAACATAGATATACTACTAAACTTTAAAATTTTAAACTACTTTTATTTAATATAGAACAAAAACTAATGTTGCTCTATTATTTTTTGACTACTTTTGACAAATAAAAATGTTTTTCAAATTTCAATAAAAGGTAAAGCAGAGAAGTTTTGGGAAAACTGTAGAACATCTGTTAGAAAACACAGAAAAATGATGGAAAAGGGTGGGAGGGGGTAAAAAGATATCACCAAAATAATTTGTAAAATATTTTCGGCTTACGCTTCTTCCACACATCAACAAAGCACCTTAAGAAACTTATAGAGATACGATCAACAGTGTGAATTTACATAATGGACAAATAAACTTTCATATTTATGTATAAGATTACAACATTATCTTCAGAAACTGATAGCTTCATTATTCCTTCAAATTTTATTGTTTAAATTTTGGAATAAATAAACAACTCAAGTAAATTTTCTTTGATACAAATTAGGGTTGGAATGCAGTTTAGCCTAACCAACCTTGGTGATGAGATTTTTTTGGCAATATAGTGCCAAATCTGGCTACCCTGTTTTATCTGTTCCATGATGGCTTTAGACGTGGCAACCCTTGTGATTTTCGCCAATTTTGGCGATTTTTGAAGTCGTGCAAAGTGGTTGTGTGTATGGGGGGGGGGAGTAAACTGCTTTTACACTCACACGAGTCATCTTGCTTTACAATATCCTCAGTACGTTTATTATTATTATTTTTTTCCTGAGATCGCCAGAAGTGAAATTTATCAGATTTCCGAAGAAAATGTCAAGCATTTAATTACATAAACGTTAACCATCAGATTTGAATAAAGACTGAAATTTATTTAAAAGTTGAAAACGAAATAAGATGCACGTAAATAAATGTTGACATATGCCTCTTTTTAAGATAATCGACATTCAATAAGTATTAATAAAAATATGTAAATTGGGAAAAAATATTTTATAATATTTACTAAGTTTATTTTAAAAAACTGCTTACGAGTTTTTTTTCTCTTCGGAACTTTTAAAATGCTTTAAATTGAATAATGATTATATAGCGTGTAAGTGAAATGTACATTCATGTATAAATATAAAATTGCATGGATTTAAAGTAAAATTATATTCCGCCAGTTTTTATTTTCTTTACTCTTACACTACTTCAAAGTTTTTTTTTTATTTCCTTACTTGATTTCTTATTGTACAGTTATTTAACAAAATCTATACGGGGAAATGAATAATTCTATTGGAGCAACTATTTTTAATATCTGGCAAGAAACAAAAGTTATTTCGATGTCAAAGAGAAAAGGAAACTGAAGAATCTAAAATTGTTTTTCTGACTAAAAGAAACGGAAGTTAATATTCACGGTCAAATTGCATTTCTGTAATAATCATCATCCCCAATTAGAAAGTTAGAATGTATAATAGATTATAAATAATGCATCTTGTCTCTTCTTTTCCATATCACACGTTAAAAGTGACAAAAATGTTTTCGTTACGAAATGTTTCCGCCAATTTTAGGGAAGGATTTTTCTATCCCGCGATGGAGGAGGAAGTCAATTGAACTTTAGTGTTCAGTGGCGATATGAATCCTTGATCCGGGGAAAACTCGTTCAATCTTTGCAGCGCCATTAACAACTAAGCCAAAATGGAAACGAAATAGAATTGTGACTCATGTGACCGAACAACGTCTTTCCAGTCATCTAGGGTTCCACCGATATGTTCACGGGTTCAGTGGAGACGCTGCAACCGATGACGTGTTGTTAGTACAGGTTCTCGAGTCGGTTTTCTGCTGTCATATCCCCTTTTGGCTGGTTGGTTGTGTTTGGTTGAAATAAAAGATATGATACATAGATACCTATTTACACTAATTTTATTTCTATTAATTAAAAAAAAAGTTGATATTAACAAGGTAAAATGCTTGTTGCACTTGTAATAGCAATTCAAATGTAACACTTTAGGTGCAAGTCGTACGTTAAAAAAGTATTGCAATGTCCTCGGACACGACGTTCTAGTCGAGCGTTTAGAAGAGCTCCAATTGTCCTTTCTCTTCGGAAATTCTAAGTAGAATAGAAATGGCCACATCTCTCCCAAAACCACGGGACATAATCCTTTGTTTTGGTTAGGTAGTTGAAAGTAATAAACTAACTATTGGTCCTGAATACTCCAACCGAGTCAGGAATTGACACCTCCTAAACTGGACACCAGACGCGGGGGTGTTCTTAGTTCTCCGGAGAATCGAGTTCTAAAAGATCAAAGTTCATGTTAACAGAAATGTTGCTTGTCCTTTCTCACGAGCACCGATATTTTTAATGAGAACCTTGCCCGGATTTAAGATGGGTGCCGCTAACGAACTTGCTAAGCGTGGTCGCCACACAGTCAACACCAAATTTCGCCTTACGTCTGTCATTTCGCCCACATTCATCGTTGCTGTTATTTGACGAAGTGTTGCTTGTCTGGTAATGCTGACTATTTTGAACAAACGTCGATGGTCTCAGTCATTAAATAAACGTATTGGCCACTGCGTTGTCCATAACAGGAGATAAAGTCTGAAATTATATATTCTCGCCACACTCTTGATACTGTGGATCGATGAATGCTAAATTCCCCATCGAAATTCAAAATGGAAAGTTCCGTGCGTCTAGCTCCGACTAGTAAACTTTGTTAAAAGTCTGTTAAATTTTGTCTTGTGATAGCCGCGGTAGTCTAGTGGTCATGGTCACGGACTCGCGGCCGGAGTAGTTTTCACCGAGTTTTCGGTTCGAGCCCTGATGTCGCTAAAAACCCGTAGTATAAAGGGGCTGATGCACGTTAAATCTGGTCGAGGTTCCAAATCCTCCGGTTGACTTAGTGTAGAAATTTGGAGAGGGAGCTACCTGTTCAGATGACGTCCTCATCACTTAACAAAGGCTCAGAATTATAAGGTCCGTCATCAATAGCCCTCTTATTGCTTCTCAGTGCGATGTTAATGAACAACCACAATCCTGTCTTGTGGTCATAATCACTCCGAAGAACTTATTATATGAATAATTTGAGTACAAATGAAATTCCTGGTAATGCAATGTCGATTTATACATTTTTATGCGATGCTACTGTCATCTGAATATTTGTATACTGCTATCCCATGATTTTTGGCACCTCAACTTACATTTAGAAATACCTACATGTAAACATTTGAACCCTTGTCTAAAGAAAACCACGTAAGCTGTTGATTACTTGTTTTCTAAATTTTGAAAATGAAATACTTCAAGCGACAGCAACGTACGAAAAGAAGGGGTCTCATTAACTTCATTGTTAAACCAAAGTATTTCATTGCTTGTGTTACATCTGTAAATAATTAGACATTAAAGTACACTCATGGACAAAAAAAAAAAATAGTGCACCAAGAAGGAGTCGCCAAAATAAAACGAAATTTTGCATACGTAATGACTACTTTGATATAAGTAAATGATTAGAACATTAAAGAAAAAGGATTATTTATTTCAGAGAAAAGGGCAAAAGAACGGAGGATTTAATACCCTTTTGAACCCCCTGTAGCGCGAATGCACGATGCGATATGATCAGGCATTGAGGCATACAAGTTCTGTATGATGTCTTGAGGCATTTCGTTCAATATTTGCTATAACCTTGCCTGTAGTTCATTCAAACTCGTGGGATGCCCAACTCGCCGTCCCAAATGATCCCAGATATACTCGATTGGAGACAAATCTGGGGATCGGGCAGGCTAAGGACAGGTAGTAACAGTGTGGAGACAGTCTTGTGATACCTTTGCCGTGTGAGATCGAGCATCGTCTTGTTGAAAAATGGCTCCTGGGAGCCGTTGCATGAGTGGCAACACATGTGGTTGCAGGATGTCATGGACATACTGCTGGGCTGTCATGGTGCCCCGGATCAATACTAGGGGTGACCGTGTATTGTAGTCAATGGCACCTTATATCATCATACCAGCTGTGGGAGCGGTGTGTCACTGTAAAGCAAAGGCAGGATTGAGGCGTTCACCACGTGGTCTCCACACACGAACACGATTGTCGTCATTGTTGAGATTAAATCTGGATTCGTCGCTAAAGACGACCTGGTTCCATTCCGCTGCAGTCCAGTTTTTCTCGTGCGTGGCACCACTCCAAAAGGAGGCGTAGATGGTTGGGCGTCAAGGGCAGCACACGTAAGGGGCGCCACGATCCCAAATGTCCTTCAGTCAAGCGCCTTCGTATGGTTCGAGAAGACACAGGGGGCCCTAGTGAAGGTGCTACCTGTGCCTGGATGGCGGCCGATGAAGCAGTTGGATGTACGCATGCATTTCTTACGATGTGGCGGTCTTCTCGACGACTGGTCTATCGAGGGAGTCCTGAGCCTGGTCTTCGTGTAAAAAACACCTCTCGGATCCACTGGTCCCAACACCTCCTCACAACACAATCAGAGAGGCCTAATTGACGAGCTACTCGCCTAGCTGACCACCCAGCTTCCATCATGCCGATGATTCTTCCCCTCTCAAACTGCGACAGCTGCTCATATTGTCTTCGAAAACAGCATAATGGCATGTCTACCTCAGCTCTTCCTTTGTAAACGATTCAGCACACTCAAACAAGCTTTGGTTACCTATTTTATACTCCACGGAGAACGACATTAAACGCCCTCTACCGACTATACGTAATGCGCAATCACACTGCATTTCTAATCGTTTGCATATCTCCCCGACATGTACCTTCATGCCAAATTTCGTTACGATCCCGCAATTATTTCCTGGTGCGCTAATTTTTTTGTCCATGAGTGTAATAAACGAACAAATAAACAGGTGACGACAGTTAGTACATAATATCATTGATTGAAAATAGTTACACGTAAAAGATCAAGTACAATAATTAAATTTAAATCAAAATTTATTTAAAGATTTATTAAAATTTAGTTTTATTCTAAGTGACTTATTTAAAAATTGTTTAATAATGATGTCTTAAAAAAAACCTAATACAAGTATATCAAAAAAAGAGAAACTAATTTAATTAATTCAAATAAATATTTTAATTATAATAAAAGTTGATTAAAAGTAATTAAAAGAACCATTTAAGGCTCCTGTCAACCAACCGTTTTATTTCACGATTATAATAATAATAATCCTGTAGAATTTCTACTTCCTTCCTCTAACTTAGACTATTTTATAAATTTGAGTTCAATAAAAAAAAAATGACAAAAACTAATGACGTTTTCTTCAGAATTATGTTTTAACACTGATTCTTAAAAATATTTGTACATCTATTTTAATTATTCGCTTGTGGGTTTTCTGATCGTTAAAAATATTTTAAAATATTTTCAAAATTGGAGAGTGAAAATGTGTAATTCCACGGAAATCTTCGTTATTTTGTGTTCTTTCAGATGACCTTTATTACATTCAAATAAATAAAATTGACGAAATTTGCTGAGAAAATAGAAATTCTGAGGATTAATATTAAATGGAATAATGGATCTGTACGATGAATTGGCTAAAAAACCCCCCATCTTTTTAACATTTTATAAAACGTTATATCAGATCGTTACCTAAAGATAATACACATGTAATCATGTTGGTCTGAATATCAGCAAGTGCTCTATATTTTTCCCTATTAAGACAACGACATCGATGTTCAAGTTTTTTCCCCCCACCACTGTAATATGTGCGGCACTTAAGCCTAACATGGCAATCGGCATGCGAGAAATTATGCTTGAAAGCTTCATCGCCGAAAAATACAAAATGACTGCATCATACTGTGTAAAGTGCAAAAAAGAAAAAAAAAGAAAAAGAAAACCCCTCCTCACTCTCAATTACCAACAAATTTTGTTGAGATGAGATTCCCTATGGCGCAAAATGAAATTCTATTTGTGAAGTTGAAAAACAACATACAATGAATGTTTCCTTTTTTCGCGGGCAATTAAATACGATAATTGCTTGGACGTCAGAATGTAAAAGATTTGCCTCTTATGGGTGGGAGAAGAATGAATTAATGTTTAATTATAAATATTTCATTGATTATCTTTAAGTTATTATCTTTTGAATAGAAGATTATTATCACACTGATGAAAGAGTGGCTATCACTCATTTTCTTCTGTCAAAATATAATACATCGTAGTTTTTAACTCAGCACGAGATTTTTAATTTGTTTCATTGTGAACGCTTTCGTTCGTTTCTTGCAGTCGGACTCTAAAATCCTGGAAAATCCAATTTCCGCAATTATTTTGAACAGCAATCATATGATGAAGTCTATGTTTCGTTGACAATCCATTACATAAGACTTTGATAACGCTTGCGAGTGGCAATATTTCATTATACTCCTATACCAATCAAATAAAACTGAATGTCATCCGATTTAATGCTGTAAACAGGAAAGAATATCCTGAGGACATGGACATTCGCCTTAAATTTTCAGAAAGTCTTTAAAGAGAGCATTATTTTTTGTCTTCAGAAGGCAAGGAGAGAAACTTGAGCAAAGACTTATCTCGAATGCCATTTTTTGTGATATTTTAGAAAAGTTGCGTTGTGCCGCTAGATTTACCCATGAGACAACTCAGCATTTGACAAGACATTTTGGTACAATCGTTTTTTTTTTTTTTTTTTTGAAAAGGAAGGAGAAAAAAATAAAATACATGAGTCAATTATTTTTCAGATGAACGAAATTTAAAGAAACACATCAAAATCTTTGTCATGTTCATTTTCCACTTTATTTATTTCTCGGAAAACTGATAATAGAGTTGGAGATGAACTGGAATTTAACCGCCATTTTTAGATGTTGCGATTAAGTGGGACGCTACAGGGAAAATTCAAAAAAAATCCATTAATTTTCTCCTAATCGAGATATCGACAAAACCCCAGGATTTTTGAAAACAATTTGTTGCCAAAGTCACTTAGTTTCTCACCAAACCTTCAAAAGGTCCACCAAATTCGTCGCCAAAATCGAGGGCCTGCTTAAATTTTCTTTAGTATCTGACAAAATCTTTGTAAATGTCTCGTTTCCTTTATAAATGCAACCTTGCAGGGAAGTACCCTCGCAGATTCGTGACAATAACCATTTATATATTTTATAGCCTTCTAATTAAGCTACCTTTACACACTCAACTCATTTCTCAAAATCAATTTTCACGGTAAGCTAAGCACCTTATGTAAAAAGTTGTCCACGTATCCTGGTCCTTTCCTCCCTAAATACCTTTAAAATAAATCTAAGTTGCTAGTTTAAAACTAAATTTCTACTGAATTCTGTGGGCAATATCCTTCTGGTTCAGCCACTGTCCTTGTATAATGCTCTTTCCCTCATCAATTATAAAATTGTTTCTTAAAGCCAGTGCAAAGCATTGTTTCCATCAATAAGTAAAAATCTGTCCCCATTCCTCAAATGAAAATTCTGTGCTCACCACAAGGTTATTTATTCCATAAAAGGGATTAACGCTCTTTATTAAAAATCTCCGCTATATTTTTATATAGGCTCTATGTAAAATAATACATAAACACATTAATAACTAAATTTTATAGTGATTTCTAAAATTATACTTGTTTAGAAAACCATTACGTATAAATATCTCTCAGAAACTCTACAATGATCACTGAATTTTTTTATTCATATGATAATTTTAATTTAATTTACTTAATTAAAATTGATAAATAGATAATATAAATATTAACTAATAATTATTAATTATAGTAATTATGGTCATTACGGTAACTATATCCAAATTCTAAAATTGATTCATACTTCCGAAGAATAATAGTTTTCTATCTCCCCACCCACCCCAATCTTTTTACCAATCTTATCTAGCATGTACATATCTTTGCTGTTAAAAGCAAACATGAAAAAAAGTTTTAAATTTCTTGCTTATATTTTCTTCTTTTTCAAAACATTAGTTTTAATATCTATCTCACAATTTTTACACATTATTTTCTTCAGAAAGATATTTAAAATAAAAAAAAAAATTCTACCATCACTCCGCTTCTATAACTGTAAAACACCCTGAGGTTAAGTAAAAAAAAAAAACTTGTAACACGCGTTACATTACATAAGTACATGTGTATTTAGGACTTTTTGTTAAACATTTCTAAATTGTGGCTAACCGCGGATTACAAAACTATGGGCGCGAGGCGGAATCCCTGCATATATTATAGCTGAGAAAATCCATCTTTCTATTCCGTTTACTTCAGGTTAAATGTAATTGCACCTGGAAAACTTTTTAGGAAACAGAATAAAACCTCAAATTAACATTGTTTTTTTTATTATTTTAACGTATAAATCCTTATTCAAATTTCTTTTTCTGTGATTTTCTGAAACCTTTTAAACCCTAAAATTTCCGAGAATTTTTCTAGAGTTCCCCAGAAATTGTCCGTTTTCAATAAATTTCTCAAAGATTTTAACTCATAATAATTGAAACTCATAAACCCTTTCATGGGCACGAAGTTAAAATACATTTACACAAAATTAAATTACCCACTAAAATACAATACACTTTTTTATAATAAAATATACGATAGAAATAATATTCCCATCTCCTGTAATTGTTATTTGGTCATAATTTTTTTTTTAAATCAGAGGTGTTTTTCCTAGGGGTGGAAAAATTCATTTTTATGTGGCTAAACGTATTAGCCACTGCCTGTGAAAGGGACTTCTACATCTAACTTGAAAGAGTACCAGTTACATGTAACGAATATAACAATAAGATAGATAATTTCTCTGCTGCTTCACCTGTTCCTTTGAGAAGTGAAAATTTTAACATTTCAAACTTTTTGTATTACAGTTAGCAGTTCGAGAATTTTACAAATTATCTGATAATTGGAAAATAATTAATAAGTTGGAAAAGTATATAACATCAATTCTAACTTATGTTAAAAACTAACTTGATAAAATTTGAATGATCACAAAATTTAGCTTAGAAAGTATTGATCTTCAGGTAAAAAAAATAAGTATTAATTCACAAAACATAAAACTTCAAAAAGGGTTTTAAAAAAAAGCGAACATCGTGTCAAATTAAGCTTAAATAGGAATTAGAGGTGCTAGTTTACTCGTATAATATCATTTTCCGAATAGGTTTAAAGAGTGAAACATATATGCTTTATAAACAGTATCGAACGTTCATTACTTACGATTTATTTAGTGATGAGATTGGCGATCGCAAAGAAATTAAACTAAAATTTTTCTCAAAGAAATTAAATTTTATTTCCATTTTAGTCTCCTAAAACTAGGAATTATTAATGAAGCATTTGCGCTAACTCTATTATTTTGTCATCTAATTATCTTTCTTATCATTTCATTAATTATTTAAAAATTTACTTAATGGAAACATGCACAAAATGCAGAACCATGAATTGCGGTATGGTTGTCAGAAGCGGCTAAGCTTTTTGTAAAATACCGCAACTCTCATTTGTTGGATTTTGACTTTTGATAAATCATCGTTTCAATTCGATGTATATTTTAAACAAAATATATCTATACAGTACCTGTCCTTTATAGCGGCGCCCGCCAAATTACGATTTCGGATGTAGACGGAAAATCGCTAAGCAGTATGATTTATTGCCATGTTTGGTTGTAAACTCCTAAGGTTGCAGTCCTAAAGAAACAGCACTTCATTATTTTAGTAAAATATGGCTTTCCTGTTAACGTTACTGATTTCGTATTATTTTTTTTAAATACCTATTTTGTTGCCTTTGAAATTGTCGTGAACAATTTTCAATTTACCAAACAGCGAAATGGATGCTGGTTTTACACATTCCACGGAGAACCATAAGTACAATTTTGTAGATCCATCAACGGGAGTTAAGAGAACGTGGGGTTCCGCAAAGTGGCAAAGCAAGAAACGGCACGGCTTGGCATCATCTAGAATCGTATCTGGTAGAATTTATGTGGAGGAAATATGTAGCGAAATAAAATGCTTTATATCAAATAGTGAACGCAATTTCGGAAATATGGCCTTTTATGTTGATTAATGTCCTAAAAGTTATGCAAATATTAATATTAAACATCTAAATTTTTATAGTACTTATTGGGATGAGATTTATCACTAAACATATAAAGGATTATTAAATAAAAATAGTATCTAAAAAAGTTTTATATTATTTATTGGTGTGTTATTTGTTTTCCTACATTTCAATTTCGCGCTCCTCTTACTTTGCGCTTTTAACTAGCATGGCGACATTGGCGTATTCTTAATTTGGCGGGCGCCGCTTTAATAGACGAGTACCAAATATATTTTTTAAGTGAAATTATCATTGATTAATTTTGATGAATCAGAATACTTCCATTCAATTGTAATACATATTCCTTTGATGAAAGTTATGTTACAACACACACACATAATATTGATCAAAATCTAAGAAAATTACTCTTGAAACTAAACCGCAGTAAAGTTGGTATAAGTTTTCAACTCTTAGTTCTATATCTAAATTCTCTAAATAAGAGTCTGAGACTTAACATATTGTAGCTAAATTTTGTGTGTGTCTAACCCCTTAAACTCCTCCATTATTTGTTGTTGTCTGTACATTTTTTGCAACCCTCTCCCCTCACCTTCTAATTCCCAATCGCCGTCATTGATTGATATGTATTATTTCCTCATGCATGTGAAAATAAAATAAAGAACTTTTTAATTTTTTTTAAAAAAAATTCATCCATATAATAGCACCTATTGCATGTTGCGTTTGGTTATTCTATAATGGAGAAACAATGGTGAAAATTTGTAAATACTACGGAGAAAATTTTACTACTCTAAATTTGGAATCAATCTGAGCGTATCACATGTAAAAAAATAAAATGAATAAGATATAATAGTTACGCAAGAGATACGGTTTAATGCTCTGGTTAGTAGCGCGTTTTGTAAATCAGAATTAAGAAAAAGACGTGAGAAAAAAAATAGTTACTGATGCATGAAATGTTTGTATATTCATTCCAAACTTAAGTGTCCACATAATTATAGAATTAATTAAACTCTGTATTTTTCGATTTTGTTCGGTGGGTGGGGTCAAAAAGTCTGGTATATAAGTATGGAGTATAACACATTTCATTTACACAAGCGAGAAATTGAATTCAGTTGGAAAATTCAAAGCAAATTTAAAATGTATCAGTTAGAAATTTTGTAAGGCACTTTTCATAGCATTATGTCATTCATAAAATAAGAGAAAAGTTATATCTTGAAAAGGAAAAGCAATCCCGTTAAAATTTTAAGGAAGAATTGGCTCTTTATGTACAATTATTTCAAGTGTGGATTGCAAGTCTCATTCATAAGAAATCAAATTGTTCATAAAGAAGTCAATAATGTTTTCTTGCAATATTTTTTCTTTTTTTTTTTTGGTAAATGATATTCTGAATAAAAGTTGAAAGTGAAAGAAATTCATTACGAAATTTATACTGATTGTTTGCAGAGTGATAAATTTCTAAATCCGTGAGTTCATCGTCTGTGGTTTTCAGTTATCAACACCTGTCATCGATTCTTTTATTTATTGACTGTGAAATACAGAACTCCCTTTAATCAAACACTTCTCTTTTCCGGCCTTGCCCGTAATCGGGCGTTTTTGCTCAGGCTGACAAGCCTCATAGACCTTATTTTAAGCCTTCTACTCCAATGGAAAAATACAGGCTTTCAAAACAAAACGGTTCTTTTTTTGTAATTTTATTATTTCTTGTGTTTGATACTTTATTTACGTGTACAGCATTGCATTTCATACAAATAATACAAAGCTTTTGTTGTTTAAGGCTCCCGTTGTCCGGCCAATTTGATTTCATGAACGTAATCTTAAGCTTATGGAATTTCTACAACTGTCCTTAAATTTATGTTGTTTTATCTATTTGTTAGTGATTATTTTATCTGTTTGAAAAATCTATATTATTTTATCTATTTGAATGCAAAAATTTGTATCCGAAAGAGCAAACGTGATGAAGGTTTCTACTGAATTACATTTTCTCTCCGATATTTGAAAATATTTTAGAATATTTTTAATGGCCGGAAATACCACAAACAAATCACTAACATAAAGATAAAAATAGTTTTAAAAATGGGGAAAAATGTGTAACTCGGCAGAAACCTTCATTATTTTTTTCTCTTTCGGATATACCTTATTGCATTCAAATGGGTGAAATAGTAAAGATTTGAGGACGGTTATAGAAACTCAATAGGATTAACATTACTTTCAGGAAATCAAAATGGACGGTGGTCGGTAGCCTTAATAGTGGTTTTACGGTAATCTGGTGTTTTCGGTAATCTGGCAATGTTCTGGTCCGATATCTAACGGATTACGATGGGAGTACTGGATTTCAGAAATTGTCTAGGTAACTCATAAATGGTATTAGGTATTCGTTCTCAATTTTTTTTATTTATGAAAAAAAAAAAATAACACAAATTCTGAAAGCTATGTTTTGCCGAATACGCTAAAAATGTATGAGTGAACAAAAAGTGTAAAAACTAAATTTTATTAAAATAAATAGAAGCTTATTAACAAGGGTAATTGTAGTAACATACTTTTTTCATGAATGGCACATCATTTATTTTTCCAATGCTAATAAATAAGTTGTTTATATCATTCGATTTCAAACGAAATAATTCAATGATAATTGGTATTGAAAATAAGGAATTAAATAAACTCCGGCAATTCTTACAATTGCATACTTTCCGTATATAACCATGGCATTTACAAGAAGTTCAAAGTATTTTAAATAGTTTAGAAGCAGTTGCAAGCCTCCATAATTGACCATCTCCTTATGTAAGCCAGATTTTCGTAGCCCATAACTTGCTACATTGTATTTAATGAAAGATCGACTATTTATAGTTGACAATTTTTATCATTTGTATATTGATCATGAGATTGTAGCATTTGTTATTAATTCATTAACCGTTGTTGTTCCCATTTTTTTTTTTTATCATCCAAACAAGATTGGATCATTTCCATATCATTTCATTCACTAGCGAAGAAAACCACTCTCATTAAAAGCTGTTTATACAATTGAGATTTTATTAACCTTCTAATTGTGTATAAAGGATTAGAAAGTGTTAACTTTGGTTATCAATTTTTATTTTTTATTTTAGGTTTTTTTTACAGTGTTTCTCCCTCGTGTGTTATATTACGTCTAATATCCAATTGCTGAGGATTTTCAGATCTTATTTTAAGATAAAGGGTTCATCTGAATTGAAAATGTCTTATTGTTACTAAACACGTTCAGATGAGAAATGGAATGTAAAGTTTTTTTTTAGTTCTACTAAATATTAAGTCGGTTTAGAATATCAAGCACCTAATGATATGGCTGAAGTCATAAGAAATGAAAAAAAAATTGTTTTGGTTTGCTGTGAAGTATAGCCAGAGATGGGAGGAATTTTTTTACTTGTTTTTGTGATTCATGAATGAAAAAAAAAAAATTCTCCGTTTCCTGAAAAAAATATACCATGAGAAACAATAAACATATTTATTTTGAATTAAATAGTATTTATTAGATTTGATTAGGTTTGAGGAATGTATTATTTGGCTTATTTTTTGAAATTGTGCATGAAAATAAAATAAAAACGTGTATGTATGAAGGAGTGTTCAGGGTGATCTTATTCCCCTAAACATAGACCATTCCTGTATGCTGAACAACTTGTTTTTAGTACCTTGCATTGCTAATTTAATATAGGTTTTGCCTTATTTCGCAATACGCAAGATTCATTCTCCAAATTTTTAGATTTCTTTTTTGTGCAAACCAAATCCATCCTTTGACAAAATAAATTGAATTTTCTATGTTATAAAAAATACAATTTCTCCTGATATCGTTTGAAAGTTCTGAAGGAAAGTATGATGTACAATTTTAATATTAAAATCACAGGAATAAATTTGAGATTCAAACATTAAGTTGCACCTTTTTACCACGATTATATGACTAAGTGAATGTGATATATCCGAAAGGTTAATCTTGCTTTTGAAAAAGTTGACTTTTATTCACAAAAGAGTAAATTTGATTACAGAAGCAAGAGAAAAAAAATTAAAATATATTTATAAATGGAGGTAGTTTGCACAACTCCATTTAAGACAAGGTTTGGAGATTGTACAACTGTTATCAAAATCTTGCTTTTGAGGTATTCGAAATTTTCAAAATCTCGATTTGCTCTTTCCACCGTCTTTGTTTATTTGGATTCATTAACGGATCAGTAAAAGTTGTGAATACAGTTTTAATTATTAGAATATGATGAATTAACAGTGTATGAGATTTCGCTACTGGCTATGTGTGATACAAAAAAAGAACCTTGATTTTGACATTTGACACATCCTTCTGTTTGGAATAATCAAATTAACTTCTCCAGCACAAAAGATAAAATGTTCACAATGGCTGTATTTATTTTTTTCTTGACTGAAGAATGGTATCGCTATTCTATTTCGAGATTTAACAAAAAAAAAACCCAATAAAAAACTAGAGCGAATAAAGAAATCTTTGCAACCACTCCTCTTCGAACTGCCAATCAAAAACGCAGGAAGTATGACGCTCTTCACTCGCATTCCAAATAAAAAAAAAAAAGTGAAAAGAACAAACATTCGGAATCGCGGAATTTTTTCGTCTGCCTTTTAATTCACACGCCGCATCGTATTCACGACTAGAAAATAAACAATCGAAAGCTTGGTTTCTTTTACTACTGGTTGAATCATGCTTTTGGCGGGAAGCGTGTTCCTTGTGGCTTTGGTCACTTTATTGTTTGCAGCGATGAAAGATCAAGCGGTGGACTATCTGTTCGCTTCTCTTGGTTTCACCGTTGTGGTCGTGTATACGGCGAATATCATTACAAGGTGGATCTTATCGATTTTACCTAAAGATGTGGTTTCCTCGGAAGGAAAAGCTGTTCTTATCACAGGTAAGATGAATATATTTTGAAGAAGAATATTTTATTTAAAAAAATTAATTAATCCGATTCTTTTTAGTATTTATTCCCTTTTTTAGCTATGAGTTTCACATAAATTTTGAAGACGTAGATTTAATTTGTTCTTTTAGAAATAAAATAATTCTACAATTAATTTTATTTTAATTGAAATTTTTTTGAAACTCATTATAATGATAGAAATGGAGAGAGAGAGACAGAAAAAGAAATTTTTCATTATTTTTCTCTGTCAAAAGTTTCCATTTGTAATAGATGGAAAAGAAGTGATTTTTTTCTCACGTGATTAAAGTTTAATCAAATTCATTTTGTATCTATTATGGTCGTTTCTGTGACAGAATTATTAGAAATATAAAACAAGAAATGGTGTTTATAAAAATTTACAATAAATAAATAAATAAAAGATCCCATAATCGAGCTAAAAATCTTCAAAATCACAAAAAACTACCGTTTAAAAATTCAAAACATTCTAGGTATTTATCAAAAAAAAAAAAAAATTTGTTTCCTCTTTCAATTTATTCTAAATTAAATTTCTAACTATAATATTTAGTGTTCAGTTTCTAATGTAGTTGTGTAAAGGTGATTGGGTCGTTTTTTCTGCTTTTTAATCAATTTGTGATAAATATTATCATTATGCATATAAGTACACCTGGAAAGACTTGATACAAATTTATCTTTTATTTAAAATTTTATCAGTTCCTTTGATTATTCATGTACTTGTTCTTTATCTACCAAAGAAAACAAGAAATATTTATCTCGCTAGTCACTTTAAAGTCTTGAGGAATTATTTATTCCTTTTACGTTAACATTTTCATTTTGGTAAAATAAAAAATCAGACAATAAATTCATCATCTTGAAACGGAAGAATTTAACTCAAAATTTATCGTTTGATGTATTTAAATGTAATATTCACTAAATCGTGGAATATTTTCTTGAAGAAAAGTGTATCATTTTGGTATTCAAAATTTCATTGATAAATATTTGAATTACTTATTTTGAAAGTGATCTGAGTCTATTTTTTTTATAAAAAAAAAAAGAGAGATTACACAGTTTGTGATTAATTTAGCTCGAATTGTTTTATATATAACTAGTTTCTATTCAATATCTCAAAAATTGACTGTGCTTTGTTCAGTTTAAAATTGGTCAATAAAAGAATTGCGTACCGAATTGATTTTGAAAAAGGTATAAGTCAACTTTCCATGTATATATATATATAAGAATTATTATATGTTTCTTTTATTATATATTATTATATATATTAGCATATTTTAAGCGACGAGAGGGACTTCATAGTTTCCAAAACAATAAATTTAATATGAAAGTATGTGAAATTAAATTAATTACATTTAATGCTTTATGGGATCGCAGGAATTACTTCTCGCTGTTTTTCAAAATGTGACGACTCAAAGTCAAACATTGCACACAGTGATAAATTTATTTAACGTGAAATGAAACGAGATAATTTCAAAAAATCTACAAAACGCTATTCAGAAATGGGCAAGAAAAAATATTATGGGAGGAAAAAAAACTGGCCGAAAAATATGGAATAAGGTTTTGCAAAAGTGCACTGTGTTCTATTTTACAGAAAACATCAATGGAGGACACATAATTTAAGAAGTAAGATTTATCACCTACATGTCCGGAAAGACTGCCAAAATTAGAAAGAATCCCCGTGGCGCCTTTGTATAAGGAAGTCTGACCCATCACATACAAGGGCACGAGCAGTTATTATCTAATATACCTACTGTGTATTACGAAAATTTCAAAACACTGTCACATAAAGAGCGTAAATAAATAACAATATCGTATGATAAATTTAACAATATATAACTATAATTAACATTGATATATACTCCTACATTATTGTTATAGATTATTTTTTGTTATTATTTATAAATAAATTTAAATTAATGCATAATATATTTTAAGTGATATTTAATTTTTTTTATAATTGAAATTAAATAATTTTTACTATTGGCTAGTTATGAAAATGATGTGAATTCCATTTACAGCCCGTAAATATATTTATTATATTAATTAATTTCGTCAAAAAGAAATTTATATAATCAGATTGCGTATTGATAAATTAGTAGATATATTTCCTGACTTGACATATAACTAATTTGTATTTTTGAATTGACTTATATGCTAACATTTCATTTTCTGGAAACAACAAAAAATGCACTTGTACCATTTTCTAAAAGAACGGTCAATTAAACTGTCGATTAAATACATTTCCAAAACATTTTTTAATGTTATGAACGGTTCAAATTGTGCATAATAACCACAATTGTATTTTTTTTTCTACGGGTAATTTTTGATGTCCAGAACTCTTTCGGTAATCCACTCATATCGCACCAGAGCACCGCCGGATTACCGAAAACGCCATATTACCGGCAAAAGTTATGTATTACGGTATAAATTTTAATACAGTACTCGCAAATCAAGGACCAAATACTCGAAATAACTAAAATAACAAGCAAATACTCTGTAAATGTGGAACAATGTAGACTATACATATTAAAATATTGTTTTGTATGTATTGCTTATTATTATTCCATTCAAATAGAAGGCATAAAAAGAATTTATATAACTTGTTAACCTGTGTAAAAATACTGCATTACTGGCCAAGCCAGAAAGTTGAAGTACTGTATTACATTTGGTTTATTAAATTAATTTGAATGTGTACATATAAAATTTGTAAGTTTATAAAATCGAATCTAAAAATTCCAAAGTAATTTAAACTACAAATAATTCTTTGATATGTAAGATCATACAAAAGAAATCTCCAAACTTCTGATTATATGAAAAGCTAAAATGTTGACCATTTTGGAAATCAGTTAAGAATGAAAATATTGAGTGATTGTCTTCTATTTTTTTTTAAACGTTGATGCAATCCCTGATAATTGCAATGCTTTTTTCCAAAACACACTAAGATGACGTTTGGCACTTTTAAAATTTATAGACTCACTTCACCTAATGTATTTTCGCTTAACACGTGTTCATTTTTAAACACCTCCATCTTCAATCGCTAAATCTGTAATTCCGCAATTGGAAAGGAATGTCAAGTAATCTCAAATTGGTATGTTGAAGAGTAATTTTTTTATGTTTGTTTCTAATCGTTTGCAGATCCTTATCAATTTGTGGAAAAATAAATCGAAATATATTTTCTTGATGGATTTTAAGGAGAGGCCAATTGGAATTGTATTGATGAGTGATAATGTCATTCTTCCTTTTTATGTAAAATAGTGCCTTCCTGTTTCTAATACTTCCTTTTGTGAGTATTTAATCCATTTCATACTTATCGAACCCTGCCTCTGTACAGAATAGATAGAATTTTCGTATATTTGATTTCTTTGTGTTTTTCCCCTTTCGATTTGCGGTTTGTGCCCAAAGCTACTATTACTTAAATTGTGAGGGGCTTGCCTCTTGATTTTATTTGATCCTTGCAAAACTTGAGTTAAGTAATACGATGCGAAAATATACAGATTTGGTTATTAATTAAAATGTCCCTTTATTACTATTTACGAAAACCAATCGCACAATTTTGTATTTCGTGCGACGAAAATGGTGAGGTGAAAGCTAGAATACTTGAAGCTTTGGTCGTAAAAGAATATTTTTAATTCTTTTTTTTTTCACGTCGCACTAGAAGCAACACGAGGGCTATTGGAGACAAACCACGTAATTTTGAGCCCCGGTCAAGTGACGAGGACGACATCTGAGCTCTGGCACCCTTCTCCTAACTTCCACACGGGAGGACATTAGATCTCGACAGATTTAACGTGCATCAGACCCGGTAGGTCTTTCGCAGTCAAGGTCGAACCCACGATTGAACGAAAACCGCCGGTCACGAATCCGGAACCATAACCATTAAGCTACTGCGGCCAATTTTAATTGGATTTACATAGAACACTCACATAAATTGTTAAGTGCGTTTCATTGGAAACTGTGTATCTATTCAAATTAATTTTGAGTCATTTTCATTTAATTTTTTGCCAAGTTAAGAATAGCACGTGCTCTGAGTAAAATGGTATCCATCGAAATAGAAATTGACTTTTGTGACGTTGATTAAAATCATATTTTTTTTTACAAAAAATTCTAAATGAAGTGGTTAATTATTGTTGTGAGCCTGATTGTAAATTAATTAAGCATTATTTAAAATTATAATTTTGTATTTACTCTTTTTTCTGTTATATTTTCATTTTGGTCTGAAATATTGTATTCGGAAAATATATACATTGCTGTTTATGTTAAATGGAACCCCAAGAAAGACAAGAGATATGACTAAGCTAAATTTATTAGAATAACAACACACATTACGAAGTTGTAAATTTTGAAAATATAGCAATTTGCGAGGTTGGGAAGACAGTAAAATCGATACTGGGTGTTTTCGCCATCGCTATCAATAACCTCTGCTACACGCCGCGGCATTGAATGGGAGAGGTTTTAAATGTTTTGTTGGGGTATTACAGCTTATGCTACCTCCTTATGTTACCAAAGTCGATCTGGTGTAGCAGTGGGTGGTGTATGCCAGACAGTCATTCGCCAATCATCGACCAGCCGTGGTCTATAAGCGTTAGATCGAGAAAACGGGCTGGTCAAATCAGAAATACAGTCTGGAAAGCAAAGAAGAAGACTTAAACATAGCATACGACATGTGGTCGCGTATTTTCCTGTTGAGATGGGGCCTCAGACAAGCTCTGAAAGTAAAGAATGACAACTGGCTCCAAAACTAAGATGTAGCTCTAACTGGTCATTGTACTGGTAATGTGTATCAGGGCTTCGGGGGAATCTAATACCCACCAAGACATAATGCCATGTGTTAACTTATATGGTGATTTATAAGGCGTCACCATGTAAAGTTAAACCACCTTTCTCCACGGTAATCAGACTCTAATCCGACCATCGTGGTGCTGTTGGTAGAAGCATCATTCGTCTGTAAAATGTCGAATGTCATGTCATTCGATAGTCCACTTCCGCCGTCTAGTGCAACATTAAGCACCTTGTGGACATTCCACTGTGCAACAAACAGCGTCGAACGGAGCGTGCGAACATCTATTGTTGTGCATTAGACCGTATTTATTGCAATACGGTTCCTGATGTGTTAGAGCGACTCATTACCACCATTCGCATAAATCAATATCATCACGTGTGGTATAACAAGGTGGGTACAGTCTGTGCCGTTAGTCAGTCGTTCCCTCCTGCAGCTATTGATTACAGATTCTCTCACTGTTGCTCCCACGATCTCTAATTTTTTTGAAAGATAATCCATATTCTCTTTTGACATTAATTTTTCCTGTGTCGATCTTAGAAGTGCATTCGAATGACATTTTTTTGAGGCAGATTGCTCATGCAAAATAATCGCATGATAAAGCAATTTCTGTATTTCAGAATTGCATTCTGTTCTCCCTTTATTTTACGCTTGTTGGCGGCGCTTAGGCGCCCATGATGTGCGTATGCGCTGAAATGCTAGTCATTGACATATCACATCAAACACAAGGTGAAAATTTTCTTGTGTTTGGATGTTTCCTTTATGGTGTTGCAATTTGGCTGCCCAAAATGCATTTGTGTGTACTTTGCTACAAAAAAGCATTGGCGTTGCGCTTTGTGTGTGCATTGTTCCTTGAGATTTAAAAATTTACCTCAACAAATCAAGTCATATTTATGAACAAGTCTAAGGGATTTCAAATATTATTGGATTCTTGTTAAATAAAATTGTCCTAAGAGATTCGTTTTCAGTTTAATCATAATATTTAATTTAACTATGTTTATTTTAAAGTTGAAATGGTTCAGAGAAAACACTATTTGGATTTTAAAAATGAGCTTTAATTACATTCAATTTTATTTAATTTTGTATTTATAGAATTTCGCTTCATTTTATTTAAGTTTTTTTTTTATTTATTTAAAATGATATTCCTAGTAAAATTCGATTTTTAAAATTATAAGCGATATTTTTAAGGGCTTCTTAAAATTTCAAATGCACATAATCGTAGAATTAGGAAGGAAGTTAAAGTCTGCACCGAGTAACATTTTTCCTTTTTTTTAAAATCCAATTTAATGTCCTCTGCAGTGATTTATTAATTTTTAAAATTTATTTTACTTTAACTCAGTTTAATATGAAGCTGCAATTTTTAACGGCACTGACATTTCTAGAATTGTTTTGACCTTGGAGTAAGTTTTTGTAATTTCTTATTTTTAACTGTGTTTTTTCAAATTAATAACAACTGCCCGTGGTAGCCTATTGGTCATGGTCGTGGATTCGCGGCCGGCGTTTTTGGTCGAGCCGTGTGTTCGAACTTTGCAAAAGACCATCCGTGCAGCCGGGGTTGATGCATGTTTTATCTGTCGTGGCTCAAAGTCCTCCCGTTGGCGTGATGTGGAAGGTAGGAGAGGGAGTGCCAGCTCAGGTGTCATCCTCGTCACTTGGCCGAGGCTCAAAATTAAGAGGCCCGATTCCAATAGCCCTCGTGTTGCTTCCAGTGAGACGTTAATAAAACCAAAACCGAAGCAAACCAATCAAATTAATATCAAAGTGTAAAAAATAACATATGATTCTTTGGGTTCGGAAATAAATAATAATTTAGCTTAGATTGTGTTTTTTTTATGTAACCTAGAAATTTTTAAGTTATTTTACTTTTACGAGCAGATCATGTTACAAAGTTTACTAAGTAAATATCAGGCCTTTCACATGACCTTCGAGCTGAGAAATAGTTGTATGTAACCTTACCAAATAAGAGGCGTGGTGCGTTTGAAGGATGTCCTTAACATTGCGCAAATGATTTCGCTTTCAACGCTATTCGTCTAATTTATTCGCCAATTAACTACTAAGAGTTGGCGTGTCATTAGCAAGAAAGTTTTTACAACGCAATGAGTGGAGTCTCAGTGGGTATCAAAGCTCAGCTTAATTACTCTAACTCGTGTGTTTTTATGATGGAAGATAGCGTCATCGGCTAAGCAGTTTGTTTGTTAATGTTATTCCATTTTTGTTCTGCAAGATATTTGTTTAGCTAAGTTCGAGAATTCTGTTCTACCCAAGGATTCAAAGGTCTTTTTTTTGAAAGAAATGTAGATTAAAAAGCGATAGAAATAAATTTTAAATGATCTAAGCAATTTAAGTTGTCTAGATTATAACACTACGAGTGAAAAAGTATTTTCCCACATCTCTGTGCAAAGACTCTTGGAAAATATGTGCGTAATCCGTGTAAATAATTATTAATATGTACGTAATCCGTGTAAAAAAAAGAATTACTATTTCTCTTGAAAAAGTAAAAAACTGCTCCAAACTTGAAATACAACAAAATAATGACAAAAAACAAACGTTAAATATGTAACATAACATAAGATTTTTATTCAATTTTCATATATAGAGAATACAAATAAATATAATAGATTTTTCTATATATAGCTAAAAGATATTCGTCTCATTTGTTTTTTTAGGCATCTCTATTGAAAATTCTTCTACTCGCTACACACCAATTCCTTACAATAACGCTCTAAGTTTGGTTTTCATAAGAGTGTAATATCATTAGAATTATTGCTAAATGGTATAAATGTCACGGAATGTTGTCTCAGTTTGTGTTTTAATTGATTGATTGCTTGCTTATTTATGTTGCACTTAGAAACAACATGGGAGCAATTGGCGGCATACTTTTTTGTTTTGAACCATGATCAAATGATTGTTTTACACGAACAGCTTCACTATGCCTCAAAGAACAGGAACGTCATTCGAGATGTTTCTAAGTTGGATCGAAGAAGAATTATTGATTATAGAGAAGGAAGATAATCCTTCCGAGAAATTGATTATAGAGAAGGAAGATAATCCTTCCGAGAATTCGGTGATCGTGTCAGACATCAGTGAGCAATAGTGATGCGAATCTGTAATCAAAGGATGAAAGAGGGAACAAATGAAAGACACCGATATCACCCATTTCGTCGCACCACTACACGTGATGACAGCATATTGTCCGCTTGGCAGAGTATATTGTTCTACCTCATCAAGAATCATATCATAACAAATACGGTCTTTTGAACGACAATTGGCATCTGCATGTACTATTCAAGGACGTTTGCAGTATAATGGATTGTCCGCTAGGCGTACATTCATTCGATTACCTTTGTCTTTAAATCACAGGCGCTTGCATTTGCAATAGTGTATTAAACGGCAGACATAGATAACAGAGTGACACTACATTGTTTTCTGGACAATTCACGCGTCTGCCTGAAACACCACGGTGATTGGATTGAAGTCTGGAAACAATGTGGAGAGATATTGCTTAACTGTTGCCTTATTAATCGTCATACTGATACTGTATGCGATATTTTGGTTAGGGGTGGTATTCGATTCCACTCCCTCTCCCTCTATGTTAGAACTCATTTTCGGTATAAATGACCAGCAATCGATGTATTTCTGAAGTTTTGAAGCCTTTTGTCCTCCCTAACTTCGGAGCTTGACATTCCAAAAGGACAATGCGCTACCACACGTGGCACTGAAATTTCTAGACTTTTTCGTCCACCAAATTGCGTTGTTGTCTTGGAATAACTGTTCTCCATTTCTAATGAACTCGTCTGATTGATGCTTGTTGAACGGCATGCCAGGCACACATTACCCGCTCCCACACCAGATCAACTGTGGTTACGTGTGGAAGTAGCATTAACTGCCATACTCCTGCAAGACATTTAAAGCCCTTTTCATTCATTGCTGTGGCGCTAGCATCCAATACTTGTTTCATCATTTTTCTTACCTCGTAGAAGTCTGTATTTTCCACCATCTCACCTTTGTACTGTGTGTTACTTCTGTCAAATATTTGGTTTAGACATCTGTTGTCCTTCTAGATGTTGCATTTTGAATGATCATCAAAGCACTTTTTTATTGCTACAAGTTATTTATTAAAATTAAATAATTAATTTTCTTACCTTAAATTCTTTCAAAGTGTTATGATTGAATTAGATTAAAAGAAAAAAAATAATATAAACAAATCATCATGATTTCATTTGCCATTTATCATTATTTTTAAAAAGGATTATATCTTGAAAGAAACTGAATGATTTATTGAAAGAAGTTAATGTATTGGATATAAGAATAAATATTTGGGCTTACAACTTATCTGACAGATATGGATTCAACAGTTGTGATTGTTTAGACTGTGAGAATTGAGGCTCATCTTTATTATCTCCTAAAATCTTTACCATACATTTTTTACACTTTTTTTTACTCGCGTCCTTCTGCGCAGAAACGTATATTATCTCCAAGCAATACTTTTGAACATGTGAAACGTGATTTTTTGCTTTAGTTTTGATCTGTTGAAAATCCGTATTATTTACGCTACAATGATCTTGTTTAGTATTTAACTACGAAATACTTTTATCAAAATCCTTATATTGTCATTAATGTGATTGAACTCAAATTTGTTAATGTTTTTTTAGTCATTAAATTTAAAACAATTGTAATTGAATCAACAAATTTAATGAATTTTAAAGTAATAAAAGTTCTATATTAATCAATAAAATTTTTTCGCGGAAAGTATATATACACGAAATAATACTCAAGTATAATATCAACTACGTGAATAAAAAACTTCTTACTTATTTCTGTAATAAATAGCTTAGAATATTTTTGAAAACTTTTTACGTTTCTTTTCTGAAAAGCAATAAATGCAAACTCTTCTACCTTTATATTAGAAAATAAAATTATATTTTATATAATATCCATAATTAGATATACTATAGCTACTCAAGTGGGCGTTACTCTCTTGACTTCCACACCATACCAAATAAGAATTCTAAAACTCGCTTGAGCTAAGCGTTCCAAAACTATAATTATTCCGCTCCAAAATTTTTAATGGAACTAGATCTCGAATTAATATACCATTCAACTCTGCTAGCCACAAAGCCATCTCAGCAGGCTAACTACATAGAATTTATTTTTTCAATTGATTAATCTAATTATTTATCTTGTGTCAAAAATGAATTTACGTTTGCTGATAAGTCTGAATGAAAAAAAAAATGTTCCAATGAAATTTTTGCTCTCTCAGCACATTCATTTGTCCTCGAAAAGTGAAAAAATGAAGAAAAAAAAATATCGTCCAAAGGAATTTTATCAATAAAAGAATAGGTGATAACTTCTATATCTTTACCTTTTCAATATGTCATATCTAGTTTTTATCAGTTAAGTAGTCGGATATAAAAATGTCTTTTTATATGTTATTTCTTATTTTATTGACTGTAATTTCTTTTTTTTCCTCCTTGCCTTAAACTTTTTATCCACGCATGATAAAATAATGTTTCATTTTCTGTACTTCATATTTCAAAATTGTAAGAATCGTATTCACTTAGTAGATAATACTTAATTCTTTAACAAATATTTGTACTTTAATGTGATATAATACACTTATGTGTAGAAATATTTTAAACTTTCGACATATAATTAGCAATTCGTTAAATAGATTTAATTTTTAGAGATAATTAATGTGTTTAATCAAAAATAAAATAATGAGATTTAATTATTATTTTATTTTTAGTCAGCTTTTTTCCCCTCTGATATAAATTGTAAGTTCTTCTCATATAGTTATTAATATCTGATTAGAAAGAGCAGTGTAATTTTTTTTAAAAATATGTTTCTATTAATTGAATAAGATTACGAATGAAATTAATCAGAACCCTTGCGATGTAGAAGTTTTCAGAAAATCGTAAAATTCTTTTCTGTAATATCGAAATTATTATTCTTTTCTTTCGATTTCTTTTCTTTTTCTATACTTTATTTATGGTTTTATAAATAATATAAATTTTTTTTAAAAAAAATGTCTATATAAAATACACGAATAAGTAATACCTCAATGCTTGTAAAAACCGCATCTTTTTTCCGGTTTTTGAGCTACATCTATTGAAATAATTGAATCGAAATAAAAATGAACACAAATTTAAACTTATAAATTTAATCCATCTTTTATTTGGATGAAATATAATAATTATTTTTTCAATGAGATGATAAAAGCTGTAGACATATTAAATATTCCGAAATATATAATAATTATAATTTGGGCTTCAGTTAAATTATAATAATGTTACATAGAATAATAAAATTATATATAAAATAAAAATCTTTTATGTTTTTCAATTTATACTGAATGTTTTAAAAAAATAAATTTTTAGAATGTTGAAGGCGATTGAAATGTTTGTTTCTTCATTTTCTGTGTATCATTTTAATAAAATATTTTTTTTTTTAAAAAAAAAAAGCAAACAATTACACGCGTGTTTGTTACTTACTACTGTTTAAATTTTTTTAGTGGGCTGAAAAAAGTAATATTGTAGATTAAATATTTTTTTTCCCTCTGTTTCAAGCATATTATACGAACATTTAATAGATAAAAAAATTCTTAGATTAGTTATTGAAACATTTTTAATTCACATTTCAACTAAGAAATTATAGTCTTTTGAATAACAGTGTTTTTAGTCTATTTTAAAGATTCGTTTGTGTGTTTTCTGGCCTATAAAAATATTCTAAAATATTTTCAAAAATATGGGGGGGAGATGTAATTTTGCAGAAATCGTTATTATTTTTTTTCTCTTGTTTAGATGCAATTCTTTTCATAAACATAGAAAAATAATATAGATTTGATGATGGTAGTAGAAATTCCATAGGATTAACATTACGTTACCGAAACCAAAATGGACGGTAGACGGAATCCCCCTTTAAGCATGGAAATTTATGTATTGAATATTTTTTTTTGTTGCCTATTTCTCTCTGATACAAGGTCTGTTAACCGCATCCAATATGCCCACCAATTTTGAACCACGATCAGATGACATGCTTAAAACATGAGCTAGCACTCACTCTCCACACAACACCATGACCTAAGCATGAAAAATAAAATAATTATTAAAAGGTGGCTTCTTCCGTTAAGATACAACACTTAGATAATTTACAGCTCTGCCAACATTCTTATTCATGAAATTTACAAAACTGACGTAAACATCTAGCGACTTCCTTTCTTGCAAAAAAAAAAAAGACATATATCTAGCTTCCGAATAAGAATGAAGAGTGATGATTTCGAATTCAGTGATGCGTAAGTAATGAAGGAATGCATTACTTTCTCGGAACAAACGTTTGATTCAACTTGTTCCGGCTAAATAGCACACGAGAGGAATCAGGTATTCGATCACCCAGAATACTCATAACACGCCCGCACGCGGTGTCATGAAAAGGAAAGCAAACACGCCTCTTCGCTTTCCTCGTGGTGGATATATTTACTTAAGAGATTTGTAAGGAATAGATTTAATAGATTTTAGAATAGATTTTTTAGTTTCGACTTAAAATTAATATCGTATTGCATTGTTGCGTAAGGTTTTAAGAATTCGATTTTTCTCTATTCCATTCGTATTCAATGTATCCGATTCCTGATCGAATCAACAGTGAATTTCCAATTAAACTAAACTCAGTATCTGTCTTCACTGAAATATTTGAAATGTGAATTAAATTTCACGTTTTGCTAGAAATAATGAAATACTTGCTTTTTTTAGCGTTTTTTTTCTTCCTATTTTATAACGGCAGATATATCCAGCAATGATGAGATAATATTGCGTGTAAGTCCGAAAATTTGTTATAATATTACTTTGATATTTCTTATTAAATGACAGATATGTGTCTAAAGGACAGCTTAGAAATCTTTTATTGATATATCATCAATACAAATTTGGAAATATTGGAAGTTGAAAGCTTAGTCTCTTTTTAGAATTAAATCTACATATTTAAATAGGAATAAAGGTCTTTGGCGGACAATTATTATTTTATTTTTGATCAAATTTCTTATATTACTTGGAAATAATATTTGCTATATATGTATATGGTACAAAAATAAACCTAATAAAACCTAAATATCAGAATTTATTTTATGTAATGACAAATTTTCTTCCTCCAAAGTTTGATACAGATGAATAGATGTAAATGAAGTTATTTTCTATGTAATCTTTATATGATATATTTATCTCTTCTTGTTGAACTTAATCAATTCAACATTTATCTTTCGAAAGACCATTCACTTATTTTAACCTTGAGGCTCTTTTAATGCTTTTTTTTCATTCATTTCTTTCCTTCCTTTTAATTTTAAATGAATAAAAAGTATATCATCCATCCAGGTTATAGATTTTGGATAAAACAAGTGAATTACTCTGTCCGAACATAATATCTGTCATCATATAACCAATTTCTTTTTTTTAAAAGGAAAACTTCTAAAATTATTTTTTTTAGACTCAGTATCTAATTTTTTTTCTTTTATTTATTTTGCCTCTTGAATATTCTTGGATTTACCTTCACCAGTGCAGGTATTACACAGTGTAGTTTTCTGAGATTTCTCCTTGTATCATTCAAATACAGATAAAAATTTGTTTTTGATGTGAATTGACTTAGTTATGCAGATAAATGTACCTTAACTGCAGTCCAACACGCAATTAAACAAAACGGACTGTTAATTAATTAGTGGAAACGAATGCAAAGGTGAAATTGAGGGAAAAGTTATATTTTCCGTTTTATGGTATTGCACACATTCAGGAAACGATCTAGACTTATAAATTATCTCTCTTTTTTTTAAATACATGTATACACTTTTAACGCATTTCCGGATGTTAGCTAATGGCTTTCAAGATTTCTAAAGCTGAAAACCAAATTTTTGATTATTCGAACATTATATTTGTGTTTTAATTTTCCCACTGAATTCCACAACCATTAATGGTCGCAATTGTACGTACTTTCAGTTCTATAATTAGAAACCTGTTTTGTTCCATTTACAATAAATTGCATTATACTTTGTATTTTATAATAAATTTGGTTATATTTTGAGTTTAAATATCTCATGAAAAGGAAAATTGTATAGCCTAAGGAAGTTCATATTAATGAATATTTTAAGGTACAAGTTTTATTTTCTTTGTGAAAATTACAAATTAATGAGAAAAATATAGCAAAAATTAAAATAACAAAATAAAATTGTTTCGTTTCTGCTGAACGAGGAGAATGAATGAATAAGTATGGAATGATAAAGGTCGATACTATTGAAGTCCCAATAATTTACAATTATTTAAATATTACTTACTCATTTAGTATATACTCGAAAATAAAAGAAATTGAAAAATAATGTCACTGCACAAATGTATGATTATTTCTGTAATAAAAATTATCATGGATTTCGTAAAAAAAAAAAAATAAGAAGAAAAAAAATTCCGTTTGTGTTTGAAATTAAGATTTTTGAACAAAACAAGTAAAAAAAAATTGCATAGAATAAAATAAAATTTCCTAAATACTTTTTATTTGACATTCCTCAAACGGCCACGGTAGCCTGGCGGTATCGAGTTCGTGACTAGCAGTATTTCTGTTGAGTCGTATATTTGTCCTTATTTTATTTTTGGCCAAATATGTGGCACTGCTAATGCATATTAAGTCTTTCGAGGCTCAAAGTCCTCCCGTTGAAGTGGTGTGGAAGTTAGGAATGTGGTGTATTTTGAGTCGTTTTCATCACTTGATAGTGTCTAAAAATTAAGAGCCATGTCCATCGTGGATTAAACGAAAGATTCGTCACCGATGGCTTTTATATTGCTTTTTAGTTCGAAGCTAATGAACAATTCCTCGAAACTCATCAATCATTTACTTTAGGTACAAACATGGAGAAAACGAAATAGACCCAGAAAAACAAAATTCTACGCATTGAAAGAACCCAAATTTGAAGAAAGATTGGGCATCCATATTCGTGAAATATATTCACCTGCGTAAGTCGTCCTACCATTGAAAGACCTTGAAAGTGTCAAATTTCATAGTTCACATTAATTTTTATTGGAAAAAAAACTGTTTGGAAATTCCAACGGCTGAAACAGCTAAAAGAAAAGAAATATTTTCTCTCAAAATCCTTTTGTATAACAAGTTTGGTAACTCAACAAACATGAAGAGTGGGAGAAAATAATAAGGTGCCGTGGTATTACGTCACGAAAATCCCTTGTCCTTGTCGTTAAAAATCTAGAATCAAAATTTAAATGGATTGCGTAAAGACTTCTTAAAGAATAATGAAAATTTAGATAAAACCTCTCATACATATGCCTTTCTTATCTTCATTTTTTTTGTTCTATGGCATAAAGTATTTTTCATAGGTATGATGCTAACTTCCCTTTCATTCGGAGATGAAACTTGAAGGGAATCCTCCCACTGTACGAAAGTTAAAAATAAAATCTTTTGTGTCTTGTAAGAATATATATATATATATGAGTGTGGGTGTATATGTGTGTGTGTATGTGTGTGTATTTATCTGGAGAGATGGTTATTAATGTTAATTAAACATAATATTAAACTATAAAAAATCATACTGAACCGCTTAAAAATTCTAACCACTAAAAGGGAATTAAAATAAATTTGAATTTATTTTATTGAATTGAAAAACTACAAAGACTACTGAATTAAATGAAACTGACGGTAAAATATCAAAACTAACGCGTTAAAAATATTATCACTATTTAAAACATACAAAGTTTTATGATATAAAACAGCCATAAATTTACTCAAATACTACATAAAAGAATTCAAGAACACATATTATGCAAAATAATTTAAATTCAAATAAAAAATAAACTGTTAATTAAAAATTTATAACCAAAATAAATAAACACACCTAACAAAAAAAAAGCAAAGCATATTTCAAGAGAAAAGAATTAAGAAAGAATCAAAAATGAATATTATGTAATTTAAATGCTATCCCATACTTTGGACTAAGAAAAGTGTATTGAAACTAGTTCCGTGGTTCCATCTCTCAAAACTTCGGTAATTAAGTTATCACTAATGGTGTTGACCAAAAATAATCAAAATCCCAATAACGAACTATAATTCAATATAAGAAAATGAAAACAAGGAAACAGATACTTTTAAAAATAATCTTACCCATTCATACACATTAAAATTTTTTTATGTAAAAAGTTATAATTTTTACCTTCACAAGAGCAATTTGATGGACACAACTGTATTCCTAAATGGCTTGATATTATTATGTTTTTGACCGCCAAAAAATTTTACTGACTTTTCAAAACAAAATATATTTATCAAAAATACACACACACCCATACATATATATATATATATATATATATATATATGTACATGCTAACATTACTTACTATTGAAATTTCCGAAAGAATGTAAATGAAATGAAAAAAATTGAATTGACAGCTATTAAAATTACCAAAAAAGGATAGACAAAATGAAAAATAAAACAGAAAAAACCAACTATTGAAGAAAAGCAGAAGAATGAGTATAATATATTTAATACTGTAACAGAGGCTTCAGTCTAGGTTTTCCCAGAATTAATGGCCAAATTATCGCCATCAACAATATAACATAAAGAAATGATTATAAAACCAAAGATACAATTGTGAGCAGAGATTTAAATAACCAGATTTATTATGAAGTCATTTCAGAAGATAACAAAGCAATCCTTGAGAAATTCGAAAAATTGAATTTTTTTTTTTACTTTTAGCGGATGAGATGTTTCCCCCCTCGCTGTATCGGGGTGGGAATAGAATGATTAACATTGAGTGGCGGCAGTGTTTTTGAACCCTCAATCTTTGGGTCTCGAGAAAAGTTGTCCTTTCGCTCTTTGAAAATATATATATATATATATATATATATATATATGGAAAAAATTTGTGAAACAAAAATAAAAATTACACATACAACAATGAAAAATCAGAAATATATATATATATATATATATATATATATATATCTCAACAACTGAAAAAAAATGTAGCAAATCTAACAAATTTATGTTCATATCTTACTCAAACGGCGATATTACGACTGTGTTCTATTTATCACATAAATATTTTTTACTTTTTATTAATTATTTTTACATATTTTAACCACTTTTAATCGTTCATTATTTACTCCGTTTCATACCGCTTAACTATTTTTACATTATCATTTATTTTTTACTTTTTGAGTTTTATTGTTACCAATTAGGTTTTCCCGTCTGTTTTTATTTCTAAATTTTTTTATTCCCAAATCAGGTAAGATATTGTTTTTTTTTTCAGGAAATAATACATTGTATAAAAATTGCACTTAAATTTTGAATAGGTCTTACACTATTCTTCTCCGTAAATCTATTATATTTTTAACTAATACATAACTGAATGGAATGTGTGGTTTTTTAAAGCAAGCATTATTTTCTATTATTCAGAATTGTTTTCTATTATCTTTTTCTCTTTTTAATGGTTATTTGTTGTACGGGAAATCTCGTAATAAATATGACACTATGCTTTTATTATGTATATGTCTCCTTTTCGTTGTTGAAAGATCGCAGCTAAAAAAATAAGAAGCGAGGAATGGAAACTGGGTTGTCCCCTGAAAAATATGAATAAAACATAAAAGTCGTGATTGTGTACGTTGCAAAGTAAGCACGAATAAGATTCTTTTGCAACAAATTCATTTACATACTTGGTAGTTTATTTTCAGACGTAAATTATTTGTAGGATTAGAACAATTGATGGCTTACTTCCAAGAGAGTGCTGATTAAATAAAATAGCTTAAATTCTTAAGATCAAATTTACAATTAAGATGTGTCAGAGATCAAAAACAGCTAATTAAGATTCATTGGTATTTTTTAGCAGTTACAGTTTCCTAACTTTCAATCCACAGAACAATTTGTTTGCTCAATTCTTACCGAGGATTAAATTTTTCTGTATGTATTTTATTTATTGAAATATTATAAATACGCACAGAAAGAATGATTTCAGGAAAAGAGATTAATTTGCATAAAATAAATTAAACTTATAATTTAATTTATTGTAAATCTATCTTTTCGACGATTCGAGCGTTTTATATTCCATGTCTGAACAATCGCTGATAAGGTATCACATTAAGTTCAGGGCGACACACAGAAGATTGCATCAGCACTTAAATATTACTTTGTATCTGGATCCTGGTTTGTGGGGTATTATCTTGCCATTATTTGTGAGAATGCGGATCTTCGCCTCGGTCATTGCCTTCTCACGAAATAAAAAAAAAAATGAGATAGTGATTATTTATGGTTAACGTATTAAAATAATAGTTTCTATAAGGCGAAACGTACTAACTAGCATATGCACTGATACGATTACCAAAGAATGAAAGTTATATTTATTATGTGATAAAAAAAAAATCTCTTGGTAACTTTTTAGCACACAACATATGTCGTTTTAAAGGAAACAGAAAATCCATTTTTTTTGTTATTATCAGCATTTCAGAGTGATTGTATGGTATAACTGCATAAATTTTATTTGCTAAAATATGAAAAATTACAGCACTATTTAATATATGGGATCACATCTTCCCCCCCCCCCCCCCCCGGGGGGGGGGAACGTGTTTTGTGTGGCGCAAAGACACTTGAATTTACTTCAGCAAATTTTTTTTGTTTTGCTTAATTATTTTCGACGCAAAAAAAATTCAGCCTAGTTTAGAGGATTATCAATCATTATGTAGTTTACTACATAAAATTATTTGAAACACATCTAAATTTTTACAGAAACAGTATAATGAACTTCGCTCCAATTACTATGAAACATTATACAGAATGTAAGAATATAAGAAAGTAATGACCTAAAAGTGAAAGAAAACTTACAATAATTCGAGATAAAAACCAACGTTTTTAAAAACAACGTTTTTATATAGTG